>JZLH01S0025017.1:21534-33927 GCA_001188425.1 Eucidaris tribuloides | reverse complement strand
GGTATTGCCCTTGAATGTCCTCTAATGTAGAGTCACGAAGGGAGTCTTGATTTATGTAATCAGTGGTGGATCCAGATTTTCATGAGCCGGGGGGGCACATCAATCCAAATTTTACGACTTTGGAGATAATGAGAAATGTCGCGCGAAGCGCCAACAAGTCCCTTGCGGCCGGTCGTCCGGAGCGCCCGCCGGAGTGGGCTCGGAAGGCTCAGCGATCTGATGCTCTCGGTGCAGTCTGAGCTTACTTAGGATATTTTTTCCAACAAATTAATAAACAGGTTTCAGGTGTGAAAATTTTAGGTAAAATCGTTCAGTGTGAGTGTATATTTCTGAATTAACTCAATGATGTCATGAATAACGGACCTGATACTAAATGCAGCATAAGGCAGTTTATAGAATCATAATTCGACCAGGACTAGCGAAACGAGCGAGGGGAGGGTGTGGAGGGAGTGTCCCCCCCACGGTGAGAGCTTTTTGCTTTATGATGCTGTAATCGTGCAATTGGTGCATGTTGGGGGTTTTATTATTAGAAGTCCTATGATTAAGATAAAGTAGTATATTGCTGCTAGATATTTCAACAAAAGCTAGCGAAACGAGCGAGGGGGGTCCCCTCCCACGTGAGAGCTTTTCGCATTTTAGATGCTGTTAATCGTGAATTTGGTCGCATGTGCTTTTGGGGGATTTTTATTCAACTTAACTGTTACAGTCCTACTGAATAAGATAAGGTATATATTGCTGTAGATATCGACAGAGAACAAAATAGAAGACGAAAATCAAGAAAAAAAAACACCAGACAAATTATTATCACACACGCGCAATGAAACATTGGGCAAAACAAGAATTGTTCTCTCCCCCCTCCCCCCAAAAAAATGAAAAAGGGGAAATATGGATGTTTAAAAACCATTTCACGTGAACAATATTCAATTTGCGGCGTATTTGCTCCCAAATTGCTAGCCTACATTGCAGTTCTTGCGGCGTGAGCGCAGCCCCCGAAAATTTTGAAATTTTAATTACCACCGTCAACTGAAATAGTGGGCAAACATAATAGGTTTTGCCCCCTCCCCCCCCAAAAAAAACCCCTGACCAAATTGAAAAATGGTACGGTTTAAAAACAGCAGACAAGCACTACACAACCACTACTTGCACAATGTATCAATTGTTTGCCGCGCGGATGGCGCCGAAAATGTTGACATTTTCTTATTATTTGCTTCCCCCCAATAGAAATATTGGGGCAAAACATATCTAGTTTGCTTCCTCCATCCAAAAAATCTGACAAATTGAGAAATGGTACGTTTGTAAAAAGCAGCACAGGCACTACAAAACTATCTAAAATTGCAAATTGTTGTAATATTTTGCGCTGCGGAGCCCTTCCGAAATTTCAAAGAGTGAATTTTGATTTTATTGTTTGCCCTCCCCCCAAAAAAATATTGGCCAAACTAAATTGTTCTGTTCCCCCCCCCCCCAATGCAAATTTGAAAAAAAAAATGAATGTTTAAAAAGCGCATTTAGGCACTCAAAACCATAAAACATGACACAATATTCATTTTCGGCGCTTTTACCCCAACTTGCTACCTACATTGTAATTTTGCACGCGGAGCGCGCCGAAAATTTTGAAGATTTATTACCACGCCATTGAAAAATAGTGGCAACCATAATTAGTTTGGCGCTCCCCTCCCCCAAAAACCTGGACAAATTGAAAATGTATGGTGTAAAAAGCAGCCACAAGGCAGGACCAACCACTTAAGATTTACAATTGTACATATTTTGACGCGGAGCGCCGCCGAAAATTTTGACATTTCTGCTTTATTTTATGCCTACCAAACATCATTTTGCCCCTCCCCAAAATAATAAAAACAGAAAAGAAGCGGCCTCATATTCATCTTTTTTTCTTCTTTTTCTTCTTCCTCTGTTTTTCTCCCTCTTTTTTCTTTCTTTCTTTCTTTTTTTCTTCTTCTTTCTCTTTTTCTTCTTCTTCCCTCTTTTTTCTTCTTTTTTCTTTTTTTTTTTTTTTCCTCTTTTTTCTTCTTTCCCTCTTTTTTCTTCCCTTTTTTGCCGGGGGGGCCGCGCCAGGTGACTAGGGAGGCGCGGACAGGGGAGGACGTACTGCGGGGGGCGGGGGGGGGGCAGTGCTCCTGGGGCCCCTGTGGGGATCCGCACTGTAATTATGTATATTGAATGTTTTTGAATCATACATCCATTTATTATATTATATATAATCTATAGCCACCACTTTGGATAGTCAGAACTTGCATTGAAATTTATGGTCCAGAGTCGGGTTGAATAAATGAATTCATTATGTTCAACATGACAGATTACCCCCCCCCCCCTTCATTCCACCACACCAACCCACTGTCAGCAGGTAAGCCAGTGTACTCACTCACACATTTTTGAAAGACACCCCTCCCTTGGGTAAAAAAGTAATAGTTTCGGGGGAGTTTCCCATGGATTTTCAAGAGATATTGAGGCCCTATGGCTCGGGCTTATCAGGGGGCCTTCCGGGACATTTCCTTATTTTAATTTTCAGGTTTTCAGCACTGAGAATCTCCAAAAAAGTTAATCCTCATATTCAGTATTTCTTGTATTTTCACCAGAGAAACTGGACCGAAAAAAAACCCTTACCCAGGAGAAGTGGTAGGCAACAGCTTCCCGCCCGCCAACCCTGGGAAAGTGGGTGGGCTGGGCGATTTCATCACCATATTCCTTTGATGTATTGCCAACAATCTTCACACAAACAGTTTCTCAAGCGATCTCAGATTTAAAAAGCAACAACAACAACACACCACCCACACACACACACCCACACACACGCATGCACACACAGCTGCACCACACACACACACACAACACACACCACACACACACTGTGCACACACACACACACACACACCACACACACACAACACACACACACACCACACACAACACAAACACAAACACCACACAACACACACACCCACACACACACACACACACACCACACACACACACACACACACACACAAACACCCACACACACCACACCACACAACACACACACAACATACACACACAACACACACCAACCAACAATACGTGATAGGATATATACCAAGGACATTATGTGTTGGATCATTCATCCTGAGGTAAACGATATTAGCGCTTTGAAATGTGACCGCACGACCAGAGGACAATTTTCCAAGTCAGAGGAGTGTGTTTACAGTCCAAACCACATGCAAACACTAACAAAACGCTGTATTTACCTAACGTTCGTGGACATAACCCCCAAACCTGTTTGAGAATGTGATTAACAGACGATGTAGAGTGATAATAACGTATTTTAATCTGAGGACGAGTGTTTCAGGTCTCGCCGTTGGAATTTGTCCTCGGTTGTATAGTCAACATTCCAAAGTCTTGGTCCTTCGGAAAGATAAGCCTTACAAAACACATAATACCCATAGCCACAAATGAGAACTTAATTCTGTGCTTTGTACGGTTTCAGGGCTTTGTATGTCCAATTTAATACTGACATTGTTTGGGTTTTTCCTAGATTTAACACATAATATTTCTCGCTGTACATTTACACTAATTACACACATCAGCAATATGGGGAGAAGTACAAACGACGCAAAGAAATGCTAACAAATTACTTTGACTTTTGCAGTTATACTCAAAATAAAATCTGATCCAAATTTTAATTCAAAATTTAGAGAAGTTCTGTACTGTATTGCCTATCCCACCACTTCAGGAAATAAACAGCTGAAAACACTAGAAACATTCAGCATTTCTTGTTTGCAGTTCGTCTATAGAATGAAGCTGTGGCAGCAATAATACAAAAACATTTTAATAAAATGCCGCACAATTAGAATTATTTCTTTACAAGAAAAGGAATACCGTACTTCATGTCACATTACTTATGTTCAGAAGAATTTCTCTTTTATATCTCATGATGAGAAATAGAATCTCTATATTGCCTCTATATTGTAAACTGCACACTTCTACATACAAACTGCAGTACTAGAAAGCTGCAATATTATTTAATTTTGGCACATGTCAGATTAATGACTTCACTTCTGGTCTACAATTCATATTACCTACATGTATTAAGTCTCTTTCTTCATGATTTACCTCATAAGTGTTATGGGAATAAAATACTGTAAAGTATTATTTTAAGTAAACATCATATTGCAATTACTAAATTTTTCTGGATATTAAAAATCGAGAACACATTACTTTAGATTCAATCTCATTTTCATGATTTGATAGTCTGATAACAAACAACACTTGACACAATCATAACTTATTGGATTGAATCGAATGAATGTGCATATGATACTATATACTGCATTACCATCTGCTTATTACATATTTTTGTCTTAATTAGTTGTTTGTTTGTATGTGTGTATTATATGTTTATGTGTGTATGTGTGGATGTGCTATGTGTGTGCTTACCATGTGTGCGTGCGTGGTATTGAGTGTGTGATGTGTGTGCATACATGTGGTGTGGTGTGATGTGTTCTGTGATATGTGTCATGCGGTGCTATGTTGGTCATGAAATGAAAGACCCGAGTTTAGAATTATGTTGTTTAGTTCCCAACAATTTTTATTCTCAGAGAGAAAGCATAATCAATCACTGGATGATGTGAAACTGACATTGCCAAACTGCATGACGTGTATAGATATATATATATATTTCAGCATAAGAAGCACGGAATCAAGCGTAAGACAGGCATGCACAAAGCTGCGACATCTTATTTATGAGATTTCCATTATGTAATTACCACATTAATGTATAAACACTAGTATGCATGCAGATTTTACAATGGAATTTTTACACACAAATAGTGTGATCTGTTTTTTTTATGATGACTCCATTAAATCACATTTTCAGAAATCACACTTCACTTCAACTCACTAAAATATAAAACTGATGTGAACAACAGGTTTTGACCCACTATACTTCAGAAATGGAACAATAGTGGAATGATTGTGGAATATGTGAATTGCTTACATTCATTCAGAAAACTTTAAATTTAGTATGACAAGTAATTTGAATTCTGATTAAATTCAGAGTCTGTATACACTATTCAGTTTCTACACTAATCACCACATCTGAATCGTCGTATATGCACAAACCTGGCCTGAAAAAGGTGCCTTTTTTACATCTTTATACTATTCTTCTGTTAATGTTCCCATCACATTACATATCTGCACATTCATAGCGATTAGTAACCAGATATACCATGAATTACCAAAAACACGGGCGAAAAAATGTACACTACAGTTAAATTACAGAATTAAATCTATAATAATATATTAGTAATAATAACTCAACGTTCACAAGTCCTCTTTTAACGTGAGCAAATTATACAATGCATATCAAATATAATTAAGCAACAAAAATATATATACAGCTTGTAGCAAACTGAAGTCTATATAACAATTATTTACAGCACACTAAACAACCACAAAAATCCAAATAAGATTGGCAAGAAGCTTAGCACACAATTGATGTCCAAGGGAATTATCATATATTTTAGGTAGAATGTCAAACAATCAGAATAACACATTATCTTTACTACATGTACCCTTTAACAGATCACTTTGGGTAATGTGTACATTATTTCTCTTCTTCAGCGCTATTGATGAGCTTTTATTTATCCTTGTCATGGATACATTTTCCATATAAAAATTAACGTGCAGTACAGTACATTAAGTCGTTGCTACTGTCTTTGACAAGCGTATAAGGTCATGGACAAGCAACATTTGTCAGATGGTATGCATAAAATTTGCATACATCACCAAAGCAGTCTATTACAATTGAAGACGCAATGCGACTTCCATGATCCCATGGAACCAAGCCTTATTAGAACCAGTAAAGACAAGAAACGACATTTAAAAGATATGTTTTATCAAAAGAAACCAACACGACCTAAAGTTAATAGTTCAATAAAAAATAATCACAATTAAGTGGATAACTCAGCCTGATCAAACTAGTTACAAAATGAAAAAATGTGAAGTGATCTAATACATGCATACATCTGTTTGTAAAACCTTAATGCTCAATATGATTTATGGTCAGCTAGCTGCTATGTGATCCGTACAAAGTGGCCAATAGTATCCGGGCTACTAACATTCATTTTGATTAATTCCAAGCATTGAACAGATTTTGAGTAGAAATTGGTGTTTTCTCCCTCATTCCCCACCCTTAAGTCTTCTGGTACAAACTTAAAACTGTGAATACTTCAACATTTATAGAACGTTTAGAACCATTAGTCCTTTATATTGACATGTTATTTTGAGGAAAGTCCTTTTGCTACGTTGTTAATAAGCGAAGCGTCCCGGGGACCCATAGAAATTTTGTTCTATACGAAATTTCTTCATCAGGGTTGCAAAAACATATAAATCAAAGGAAAGTATGGACCAAAGATGTTGATCTTTATAATGAAATGTTGCTATATCAATGTTCTCTATAATGAGAGTGCACTGTACACCATTTCAATATGTACTGTCTAACCCTGCTGCCATAATAGATAAATAAACAAAAATACAAAATATGACAACAAAATCACCTACACACACACATGCTAACACCACATACTGCAATCCCCCCCACCCATAAAAACTTCTTATTTCTCATATGATGTCACACAATAAGCTAGAGTTGATGTTGTCTTGTGATATAAGAATTACAAAAACAACTTTATTGTGTGTAATATAAACCGTACATGGTATTTACATCTTTACCACTGGTGTAATCAGCAAGATAATCAAATGAAAGATAATTGCATAATTCAAAATTCATTTGAAAAGAGGCAATTTCACTGTGTCACAGTCCATGGGAAGGGCATTAATATTGATATAATAATAGGTCTATCTAAAAAAGGAAAGAAATCATTTTCACCATACTACAATTTGCACTGCCTCAAAATTAGCATGTGTAAATACACTGGTGTATACTGCATAGCAAAATAACAATAAAACCTTTAGTTTGCTAGAAACTGGAATTACAGTGACTGTTAGAGCTTGAATTGAATTTAAGTATTGCTACCCAAATTTTACTCTGCTTTCAAAATCTTACAGCACATGGATGTTCATATTGTCTGATTAAATTAATTATACAATTAATACACATGTGTACCATATGCATTCATGACACAATAAATTTTATGATCATACATGCTGTGAACAGCTGTATACAAAGTTTCTACGATGCTTTGTGGATCAATAAATGCAAATTCAAATTCAAATTCAAGTAATCATGATCAGTGTTGAAATTACTTTTTATTATTTAGGAGAGCCATTTTGAAGAAATCACCAGAGCCATTTTTCATTTTACCAGAGCCATTTCAGTTTTCCAGAGCCCATATTTTTTCAGGATTCAGGGTATCATCATGGTTTTGCATCGCAGTTTGCCTTTGCTTGTTTAATAACAAATTCATGTATCCTTGTACATGTACCAACTATAATCAGGGAGCGTGTATGAGAGTAAGATTGGAAAAAAAATCTGAAAAAATCTGAAATAAAAAGTGTAACGCGAAGTTCCATTAGGCCGGGGTCCAGCTATAGGGTTCTAGATGCTCTCTGGTGCAATCTAAGCTAATTTTGGAAACCATTTCTTTCAATTTAAAATGGTTGGTTTGGGATATTCATATACTAAAAAGTGTTGGGAAAATGAAAAAATCAAAAGCAACATATTTTCAATGTCTACTACATTCCCGAAAAAATTTGTTATAAAATAATATTTGTATCTTCTTAAAATAATTCTCGGATGGTTTCTGACCAGAACAACTCTTCTGAAACTTGAAATTTAGAGTAACAAAGTACTTCATTAAATGGAATAATCAGTAACAGGCAAGTTTGCTTTACAGACGGTTAGACAGGCAGTGAACAGGACACCAATCTGACATTCTCTGACCCGACAGCTGAGGGGAGATTTCACTCCACGTGACTGTTAGGCCTGCTTCCAATCCAGCTGCTCAGTTTCGTCACTTTTGACTTAATACCTTCGAAAAATCGGGTCTAGGAATTTCAGAAACAATATTCTTACAGTCCTGCTGACAGTTTTGTGGTTGAATTAATCACTTTCAAGTGCAGAATTTACCAACAAAATCGAACTTAGAGTTGAAATACGTTTTACAACACATTTAACACATGATAGGACTACATGATAGATTCACCTGAGAAGCTAACTGGCGCGTCCGTCATGAATTTGCGATAATTTTGCTGCTTTTAGAACTTTAAAAACTGTGATTTCAAACATTCTGCTAACCTTCTCTGCTACTTTTAATGTTGTGTAATTAGGCATTTCTGCTATTTTTTAAGTTCTGCCAGAATTTTCGGCGATCTTCATTTTTCTTTTCTAGCTTGATGGCAAGATTTCTTTTCCTGAATCAGTTAATAAGAGTATGTACTGCTAGCGTGACGGCGCGGCTGCCCGACTTATTCCGCTAATTTTGGCGTGTTTTGGACGGGAGCGATTTCATGTTTGGGTCGCTCGGTTACTCAGCAGTTTTTGGCTATTACGAGAAGCGATCTCAGAGCAGACGAGAGCGAAATCGGCTCGTCCGCTCCCGTGCATTTTTCACGCTGATCATGATTGCAATTATTATTATTCATATCCCATCATGAATACTGTTCAAGTAATAAGTACTGAACTGACTCAGTTCAATGAGCTAAAATCAAGAAATAAATGGAGAGATACTGTTGTGTGCATTTTCAAATTTTAAGTAATCTACTGATCTATCAGATTACATAGATGCTTCTTCATAAGTACCAAGGCAATCAAGCATGTGCAATGTTTTGTTGTACTGCTGGAAGAGTGCAGATCCCTGCCTTTAATTGCCACAGTACGAAGGAGAAATAACACATGTACAAAGGCACTATGACTTTGACCTTGACACTTAAAAATCTAATCGGTTCATTGTTGCAACGTGGCACATACATGAACCAAGTTTGATTAAAAATCTGGATCAGCGGTTCTCAAGTTATCATGGTAATGAGGTAAAATCAGAAATGTTAAGGATCCATGACCTGTGAATTTCAACTCTAAATTTATCATTTCATTGGCACTACATTTAATATACATACCCAAGCTTCATTAAAAATGTGATCATTCAGTTCTTTAACCTGTTGAAAACGAGAGATGTAGATGTATAGTCACATGGTTTCAGGCCTGCATGGTTTATAACAAAATTCATGTTAAGGCAAAATCATACTGTCTTCAGTGGGTTAAGCAGGGGCTCCAACATAACTTTTTGGCCTGCTTGCCGTCGGCAAGTAAATTATCACTTTCAGATTTTTACTTGCGCCGAATGAAAGATAAAAATGATTTCTCACTAAACTTAACAATAAGCTTTGTATAGCATTGGACAGTTTGTTTATTTCTGGGTGTGGCAATAGGTGTGATTTACATGTATGGAGTTGAGTCATAAAGATAAATTACAATGTACGAAATATATGTGAAATAGACCTGAACACAAAATTTTAGACATATTTTTGTTGTTTTAGGGAAATATTTGCTCATTTCATGATCAAAATTTTACTTGCCGATCGGGCAAGTAGTTTACCATTTTGAGTTTTTACTTGCCCAGATGAATTTTACTTGCTGCCCTGGGCAAGGGCAAGTGCTAGTGTCGAGCCTGGTAAGTTATTATGGTAATGAACAAATCAGGTATATATGTACAAGGCTCTTTAATCATTTTGACCTTTGATCCTTTAACTTAGTCTTACCAGTTCATGGTTGCATCATAGTTCACACTTGACTAAAATCTGATTAGCAGTTCTGAAATTATTGTGGTAACGAGAACGTGGTTACAGATGCATCCACACATGGACAGACAGACAGACAACCTAAAAATGAAATGCCTGCAACCACCTTTGGTGCAGAGGCATAAAAAGCAGCATAAGAGAGTAGAAAAACATGATTTCCATATTTTTGTTAATCTGGAAACTAATGTTCTTAAACCAAAACTCTACCCCAGGTTGCTGTATTACATGTTCTAAGGTACAATGTAGATATCAATACACCAAATTCAGCTCATTCATGATTCTTCTTTTACAACTACTGACATTGATTATTTCTGAAATAAAATCATAACCCCTTTAAACTGAACAGAATTAGAATATGAATGTTGAAGAATCTCGTTACAGAAACTTTCAGAACATGCACAAGGATTCAAATTGAATAAAACCATAACTGTGCTTATAGTGTCCATTTGATATTTTGATTCATTGTCAAAACTGCAAATATTCAAGTTCATCTTAGACATTCAGTCAAATAAAACT
Source organism: Eucidaris tribuloides (assembly GCA_001188425.1). Taxonomy (NCBI): domain Eukaryota; kingdom Metazoa; phylum Echinodermata; class Echinoidea; order Cidaroida; family Cidaridae; genus Eucidaris; species Eucidaris tribuloides. The sequence continues at coordinate 23,664 of JZLH01S0025017.1, read as the reverse complement.
AGTTCACATAACATTACATCAAAAGTATTTCTTTGAAATATATAGTATAGCACTTAATTTCATTAAGATAGTCAATGCAATGCTAATTGTCAGAGTGCATAATAACTTCATATCTTCTCCATGATTCCCTATAAAACTTGCCATTAATCTGCCGAAAATGAAACATTTACTGTATAAATGAGGAACCAGCATTTTCTTCTGTTTTCATTTTGACAATATGTTTTTAACCCGTTGGAAACTAAGTACGGGTTGAGGTCTATGGAAAATGTGTGTTATAGTGAATTTAAATCGTCTCCAACAGGTTAATGCACAGTGTAGTCTCATTGTAACAAATTCAATGGGACCAGGCAATAATGACATTTTGTTATATAAGGATGGCAAGACCAATAAAACACAAAGAAAATCTCAACTTTGGGACCAGAAAAAAATTTATATTATAATTTTATAAAAGTTTTGTGTGCAAATCTGATAGAATACTGCCATGTGCATCACGCAGCTATCAGCTCTTTCCTTCTCACTGCGACCAGATCGTTATTTCCTGTGAATATTTTGAGCCATTTGACCCAGTTAAAAATTTACCAGACAAGAAACTACAACATTAAAGACAAAATACGAAAATATACAAATACTTTAACTGAATAACTAAAACTTTTAAAAGTATGAAATTAAAAAAACACGGTTATTTCTTTACAGACATTAAAAGTCTCTTCCATCCCTTTGTAATATTTACAAAATGTATATTGTCAGAGAGGGCAAATACTGTGCACAAATACAAAGAAAAGAAATTATCAAGGTGTGAGATGTCTCATTGTTGATATATTCCAGGGAGCAAAATATACATTTTCATTTCTTTTTATGCAGTCCTCGGGTGATATGAGACATGAATTCATATCTGTCGGCACAGTGAAATGCACAGATATTGCACCTAAATGGCTCTTGCCAATCATGGCAGCCCATATGGATTGCATACATGATGCTGTCGGCAAAGATGATTCGGCAGTGCTCACAGCGAGTTACCTCATCCTGGGTGCTACTATCCATCATTCTCCGGTTAGATGACATGCGGCTGGATGCACTAGTAGAAGTCTGGCGGGGAGAGTGTGATGGGTCGAGGCTCTCTCGCGAGTCACGGCTAATTGTGGGTGAAACGGCATTCGATGGCATGCATGATGGCGATGGATTCGAAGAGGGTGAGTGATTTGGTAGGGGATACGATGGATACCGAATGGCATCTCTGTTACTATCATGTAATGACACAGTGTTGACGATGTATGGACCACTGGAACTCGACGACATAGAACGTCCACCATCGCGGGCATGGAACAATGGCGGGGGCACTGACTGAGTAGCAGCCGGCTGATTGGACGATTTTGACGCAAAAGTTTGTCGAGGCGACAGAGATTGATGAATACTTGCTGTTGCACTGCTTGCTGGGATTATCGATATTGGTCTGGCAGGATTGCCTCTTTGCTGAGTTGCTTTGGGAACATTTGAAATTCTACTTCTCACAGAAAGTGAATTGTTTTTAGACAATTCCTTTTGAAGGATACTTGGAACCATGCTACTTACAGACGCAGGACTATAACTTTGAGACATATCGACAGCAGTATCACGGTTGTCTAGGTGGTCCATTGGTCTTACTTCCACTGGAGTGCGGCTAGCCCCAGAGCGTCTTTGTGGGTGAGTCTGAATGTGTTCTACATACTCCTCAATACTGTTACACCACAGATGGCACACTCTACACACGTACGGATAGTTGCCAGGATCAGAGCCTGGGTCAGGATGTTTGCGTTTCAGGTGCTGCACAAGACCATCAGACGACTTAAACTTAATGTTGCACAAATCGCAGGGAAAATTATCCCACTGGTGAGACCGCATATGAAGAGTCATACGTTTCTGACTCTGAAACAGATTACTACAGATTGGACATTTGAACGTGAAATGCTTGGAACTGTCCCGCGTGTGGCGAGTTCTTATGTGTGTTTTCAGCTGGTCCTTGCGAGTTGCGTTGTACTCGCAGAACGGACACTTGAAGGGTCGACTGCCACTGTGAAGGTTCATGTGTCGGCGCAGGCTTGTCTTTTTGGTGAAGGATGCCTTGCACCACCGGCAATCGAATCGTTTGCCTTT
>JZLH01S0025015.1:3780-14123 GCA_001188425.1 Eucidaris tribuloides | reverse complement strand
AATTTTTTCATCGCCCATTACCCTCTATGTCTGTTACGCTGATAATTTAAATCAAGTTTACTACACTGAGCGAGCAGAATTATTTTCAGAAAAATTCTTTACAGAGGATTTTACAGATTTTACTCTTACAAAAATCTTAAATGATACCTAAATGGTATTCGTATGGTGGTGAATGGTAGAAGCTATGTATATCACTGGTGTGTAAACGGTGTGCACAGAATGGTAAGTGGTGTTCCTGTGTATTGCAAATGGTATCTGAATGGTAGATTAACTGGTAAATGGTCTATCAGTGGTGAATGAATGGTATGCTGAATGGTAAATGGTGTACGTTTGTCTGGTAAATGGTATGTATGTGGCAGATTGACTGGTTAGTGGTTTCTCAGTGGTGTCTGAATGGTATCCCAATTGTATGGTGTATGGTAAAATGTGTTTCAGTTGTAATGCATATTCATACGTTAATTTGCATAATCAGAAAAAGCGCGGTTTTATTCATTATTTACATAGTTTATCAATAAACTGTTGAATAAATAAATTTCAAAAGTTCTATAACAAAGTAGCAAAGAGATGTGAGTGCTATATATTCATGTATGCGAAAAATAAAACAGCAGGTAATTATGACATTTCTAGCCCTTAAAGTAGATGGTACAGTATACATGTATATAAAGTCAATGGTAAACCAATGGTGGAAAGTGAATGGTACGTCAATGGAACGCCAATGGTGGAAACCAAATGGTATGTCAATGGTAAACTAATGATAGAAAGTGAACGGTATCTCAGATGAATGGTGAATGGTACAAAAATTTGCATAATTAGTATTCAAAAATCATTGTAAATGATACCATACACCTTTATGCAAATTAAGTCCTCAAATGGTAGCCCAGTGTTATACCATCAGGGTACCATTTACGCACAATTCATGTAACATTGGTATGCAAAATTAATGAGGTGTACCATTTGTCCAAAAAATGTTAATTAAATATAACTTCAATGGTACACTTCAATGGTAGATGAATGGTACCCAATGGTATATTGATTGTGTATGGTATTTCCAATGGTACTTCCCAATGGCATTCCAATGGTATACCACTGATTTTTTTGTTAAGGGTAAAGCCCTGTATACGTGCAAACTCGTATGTGTGTATGTGTATGTGTGTGTGTATGTTTGTGTGTGTATGTGTGTGTACATGTGTATGTGTGTGTATGTGTGTGTGTGTGTGTGTGTGTGTGTGTGTGTGTGTGTGTGTGTGTGTGTGTGTGTGTATGTGTGTGTGTGTTTAAGCGTGCCCCACCCCCACACCGGTGCACATCCCGTAGTACTAATTCACCAGCCGGTTTCTTGTGCCCTAGAGAGATTTCCGATACCCCTCCCTTCAATTTAAGTAATCATAGAAACACGATCACCACGATTTTACCACTGTGTATATGGCAAAATAACAATTCCGATCTTGTCGCCATATACACCGCATGTCAGAATTCAGCTAGTAGTTATCAGAGTAATTAGTTGTCGTTTTGTTTTGACGCTTACTGCCGGTCTACATGTATTTTCAAAATAGGGCTTTCATTATACATGGTGATCAGTATTCATCATTGTCGAGATTCTGTTGCGTTTTGCTAGATCTTTTCTTAAATACAAAAACAAATTTAAGACTTATGGCGTAGACACAGTTATCTACATTTATACGATAAATGACAGGAGAATGTCTGTTCAAACCGAGAAAACTTTTTCAGAGGAAATTGATCGAAATGCGAGTGGCACAATACAGTATATCATTTCAATTTTCTCGCGTGGACGCGTTTATATTGCTTTCATTTGTGTCAATTCGTCGCAAACCACAACAGACACGTGTGTACGTGAATCCAATGATGAGTGATTTCCCACGTTATTTGGGGTTACTCGGGATCAAGTTCAACCGTTGGATCCAAGCTGCCACGTCGTCACAGAGTCATTTCATCTAATCAGAACGAAAATATTCTGTAAATATACGCACTTACCTCATTATTACTGCGCAGTTCTTTAAGTGAAGAAGTTATTGATGTCTTAAATCAACATGTCAATATTGGTTATATATTCCATTTTTCGGATCCTCAATAACATCAGATCCATCTATCGCTTGGTTGCTTAATATCATGGAGAGTAGCTCCACGCGTATATCTTAAAGTTTCCATTACCTATAGGCAGGCCTCCTTGTCAGAATGTAATGACGAGAAGTACGGATGACATTACTACAAGATTGACCGGAAGAGATGGAAATTTTCATTTTTAAAATGCGGAAAGAGATAAATAAATTGATTTGTCCAGTTGAAGATATACCGTATATTGAAATGCAGCGGTTTATACAGTTGTGTTACAACACAACTGCACATCATGTAGCAAGCCAATGTGTGTACATAACATAGGTTGCATCTTACAATTTTCAGTTTCATTTGGAGCATAATTTCTAAGATTTCATTTCCACCATTTATAAAAGTTTAATTGTTTCTTTCCTTCGTAATGTCAGTTTCATCGTTCTTTTTAAGTAAGGTTGGCTCTTTTAAATCAATTTAAATCACTGATTTCAATCAATGAATTTTCTTTGGAAATAACTGATTGAATTTAAAAAAATAATTTAAAAAAATGGTCATAAGATAGATAATGTAACAAAAATGGGAGAAATATGAAAAAAATCTAGACTTTATTTTTGTTTGTTTAAAACATGGAAAGTTAAAGTCTTAGAATTATGCATTGATTCCAATTCCATGAACTCAACCACTTTTACCTTTAACACATTAATTCATAGGACAATGTTTGATAGTGAAAATTAAACTTTGAATAGGGAAATGATTTAAACAAAAACATTATCAAAAAGAAGTTCAGCAATCTTGCTTTTTGACAAATTAAACAAACACATTCCATGACTTTCAAATGCATAGTTAGCCACAACCAAGATAATTATTTTGAAAAATTCGGTCGGGTTTGTTAAGATGATTCTGTCTCATTGTGATTCGAAGTGTAAGTATACGTTTTGAAGTTTAAGCATCTTCTTGACCGCTTCCAGAGATAAATTTGATGTACGAAACGATTGCGAGTCCGTTGATAGTTTCGATCCAGAGATCCTAGTGAGAAGCTGATGTCTACGTCTTGATGACTTCTTGGAAAGAACCTCGTTTCTTTCAAGTATAGAAACGCTTACAACTTTTCTCTTCATTTGCAGCAGGTACGATGCAATTTGCAAACTGAAATAGGGGTCTCGCTACCTGGTCCTTGGTCAGGTGTTTTTTTTATGGCAATGGTAGGAGTCCTCATTTTGAAATAAAACTACTATATAGAATCAAGTGTGTTGTTCCAAGATTCTGGTGAGGAACTTTCATGGTCAAATGTCCACAATTTTTTAAATCAATACACCGTCAGTATTCGCTGTAATAGGCAAAATTGTTGTGTAGCTTTTTATGAGTTCTAATTTCTACCACGGTCATAGCTTATTTCGTCTTTAGTACATACCCAGTCAGTACATTATTCACAGGAGCTCTAGCATTGAGGCTACCAGGCCACACACAGTTAGCTAATGAGAAATGATGGGTGGTTACATTTAAACAAAGCTAAAATAGATGAGTTTCTAGAGCCGACCTGATTTTTTTCAATAGTGTTAATACTTTAGATGTTACTAGAGAGCTCATTCCACAACACCCGAGCAGCATGAGAAAACTGCGTTTTGTAAAGACTGGAGGTACAACAAACAAATCCTTCAGGCCAGACCTTACATTTCTTACAGGTCCATATTTATGGAGTAATTCAATTAGATACAATGGTGCCAAATTGTGAAAGCCTTCACATGCTAACAGTAAACTTTTGAATATGATACGTGATTGTACAGGTAACCAGTGTAATTATCATAAAATTAGAATACAGATTCTTGTTTCATGTACAGTTACGAGAGATCGGGAATGCATTTTGTTTCCCAACACACTCATCTACTCCACATAATCATTATGCCAGTAAAAAAAAACAAGTTCAGACGAGCCACGCGTGGGTCTGATGCACCTAATGTTGGCCCGTCTTGAAGGAGGTTGCTTGTTTTCCCGGACCCATTATCGCCTGCATGGCTGTGAGCGAGGAATTATTCAAGATTGATTAAAGGTAGAGGTAGAATACATTGATGGAAGTTGAAGCAACGCATTCGTCATTATTACAAACATACCAAATGTATATGGGCATCATTGGACTTCAATACAGTACAATACAATATAATAGTAACATATTTTTCCTATATACCGCTTAAGAAAATTACTTGATCTGGAACCGAGCTTATTATTCATTTACAAATGGCTTTCTTGGTTCTCAGAGGTATATGGGGAGAAGTTATGCTGATCATGGACTGTGCAGATAAAGTATTTTACCCAAGGACACGAACATCATTAACCAACGTGATGGCCTAGTGGTTAGAGCGTCTGCCTCACGACCGGGTTCGAACCCCGGTTGGGTCATACCAAAGACTTTTAGAAGTAGTACCTTCTTCTTTCTATCCCGGCACTCGCAATTCTAGAACAGAGAAGGGTAATTATTACATTTATGTTATGCAGGACCCGCAGGTAGAGCAGTCTATTGCCCTGGGTAAATAGACCTTATTATTATTATTATTATTATATTTATGTATTATGTATTATTATTATTATTATTATTATCATTATTATTATCATTATTATTATTATTATTAATTATTATTATTATTATCATTATTATTATCATTATTATTATATTATTATATATTATTATATATTATTATTCTTTTTTCTTCTTCTTCTCTTCTTCTTCTTCTTCTTCTTCTTCTTCTTATTCTTATTATATTATTACTACTACTACCACTATTATTGTTATAATTACTTTTATTATATATTATTATTATTACTACTACTACTACTACTACTACTTCTACTACTACTACTCCTACTACTACTACTACTACTACTACTACTACTACTACTACTACTACTACTACTACTACTACTCCTACTTCTATTATTGTTATTATTATTACTTTTATTGTTGTCGTGACTGGGTTCGAACCGGGTTGGGGGGGGGGGTCTGTCACAAGAGAATCCACTGCCTTATCCACTACATCACGATGTCTCCGACAACGACTCTCCAGATTGGAACAATTGGGTCTTTTTCCTTTTAATTAAACAACGTTTAACTAGTAACTTCGCAATGGTTGAGGATGCTTTCCAGGAAAAAAAGCATAATGAGGTCTCACGGCGGATTACAAATTCTTAAAAGTATCAATAATGGTATGAATCCTTCAAGAGGAAGACCTAGGTTTGATTAACGTTTCAAGAAAAACAAGATCTAAAAGTTAATTGGGATGTTAACAAAGGGCGTGTGCAAAGTGATGCCGGTCGTGCAGAGGTAAACAACGTGATTATCGTGATTTACTGGCTTCGCTTTTGATTTCATGTCCAATTTAATTTCCTGTTTTTAGTGTAGCAGTTGTATGGGTTCTGAACAGAAGATCAATGAAGACATTCAAATGCATGACGTGCTGTTTGTCATGAATTTTACACCGTGTTCAAATTACTTCAACACGAAACTTCGAGGAAATGAAGTGGCTTCTAAAAGTAACAAATAGCAAACAGTATTAGCGTTCGAAGAACAAAAGAAAACAAGGGCCTAGCTCTACTAATCACGACAATCAATGTCAGAATGATCTTTGACATTTGGCAACATAAATCCCAACAGAAAAAAATCGTGATACATCCCTGGCATTTTGGTTTTTGCAAGTCTACGGGGAGTCCTATATGCCGATAGCTCCACAGACAAGATAATGCGAGTTTCGTTTCGGTTTGTTTGATTGCCAGGACGCGAGGGGTGTCCACAATCGCAAGCAAGATGATTCAAGCATGTCTGTGATTGGTTGGACATGTTTTGTATTTCTGTCTTTCTGTGTCGAGTGTTATGATACCTGTATGTGTGAAAAGTATATGGTTGTTTGCGGATCATCGGATTTAGCGAAATCCACTTTGGACTGTATGCTCTTAAACAACCAATGATACGGATATCACTAAATAATTACGGCATATTTGTATACATGTGTATTAATGTAAAGTCTTTTATACAAAAGGTAGAATATATTGTTAAATGGATAAAAACAACATCAATGCTGTATACAAACATTTCTGGGCTTATTATAACTTAACCATAGTTGTTTACACCCCACCTAACTAGTAATTACAGATATATTTTTTTAAAACAGATACATGCTTACATAGATTTTCCGGGGGTACCCCATGAATTTGTTAACAAAACCTTTCAACTAATCTACGTCAAATTTAAAACCAATCAAGTTAACTTTTAGCACCAACGACACGCTAATTTCCCTTTAAAGTTCGATTTCATCCAAAAATAATACTTCACTCTGTCTGAAAATAAAAAAGAAAGGTTATACGCTTGATTGTACATTTTATCAGTCAACGGTTCCATAAAAATACTCTTTCTTGCATGCAGACATCAATGGATCACATTATATAGTTATGATTTTTCATTCTTCATTCTGTCGAAATGAAAACCATGACGATTAAAACAGCAAAAATACACATAGCCTGTTTTTGCATTGCTATTATAAAAGAACAAATGAACCACTGATGTTAGTTTAACTTTATGTGCGATAAGGTGACAATCAGGGGTAATTGATGACTGCCATTTTCGACTAATAAAATCCAGATGAAAATACAGAAAAACCCTCATTTATTGCGTTAAACTTTGTCTTGTGACATAAAAAAAATATAATGCATCACGTCACTGTAGCCCAACCCCTTTTAAACAAATGATTTCCATCGAATAAGGTTATATTACAACAGATTCATCAAGTGGCCGTTCATTTGTTAGCTTTAAGTGAAATAATTTGCGAGTGTCATTTCCTATTAATAAAAGTCTGGTTAAGACCCATGGGAGGACATGATTGATTTAATAGAACTTTCGACTTATGACATCATAAGGTATATTATGCTCTGTCACTGACCTCTTTCCCGTCTTTGTTCACAAAGATGAATTGCATCAATAATCGTAATACTACAGCAGATTATTCAAGTAGTGCTATTCTCGTGTTTTGTAGTTTCGTGTACTATGGCTGACAAGAAGCCTCGGTATTTTCATTAACTGATGCTAGTAATAAAATACCCTCTCATATAGTTTGAAAGCAGAAGAATAAAATCTCTTGTGAGTTTTGTCATAATATTTAAATCCTTTTTCCAATTTGATAAGCATTTTTTTATTTACTATATTCCAAAGATACTTTTCATGTTATACTTGAACTCTGGATACAAAAAAGTGGCTTAAGGGATATTTCAAACATGAACGTAATGATATTGATTTTGCAATGCCAAAACACTTTTGATATAATACAAAAAAACAAAACAAATAAGAAATCATGCTTACGAGGAAATTTGAACCAACAAGATCACTTTTGTGTCAAATGCTGGATTGTGCGAGATGTCAATTGCACTTTGTTATATTGAAATGAATGTAACATTTTTAAAATGTTTCTAGTTAAGGAATAAGGAAATTGCATCATTTTAGCAGTTGATATTAACATGACTTAGGAGGAGGGCATAAATATTTCATCTTCAAGAGAAGAATAAATTATATCAGTGGTAAATTGAAACTTACAATAATGACGCAAATAATCTTGACTGTAAACGAAAAGATGTGGACAAAAGAAGAAACAACACAGTTTGCAGTGTTTTTAGTACCTCGATGACAAAGGAAATAGACTCATAAGTACTGATTACTGTTCTAATGGAACATATCGAACCAATGTATCACATCAGATATAACGTTTTGAGACGATACTCTGTCTGTCACTTGATATTGAACAGAATTTCAAATTTGCCCGTGCGATTTATTGATTATTGTCCTTTGGATAACTCAATGGGAAAGTATAGGACAGAGAATATAACAAAACGAAGACCATGAATAAAAGCCAGATGCCAATGTAAAAGTTTTGATGGAAGGATTGAATTACAAAGCTCAAAACATCAATTATTTACAATACATAAAGGAGCCTCTTCCGTTTAAGAGAGATTTCATTGGCATTCCGCGTTGCAGTCAAATGGTTTCAGACCCTGCTGCTGGTCATACTAATTATGGTGATGATGGTTGTGATGATGATGATAATGATGATGATGATGATGATGATGATGATGGTGATGATGATAATGATAATGATGACGACAATGCGAATTATGATGAGGAGGATGGTGATAATGGCGGAAAGGACACGTTAAAATCTTCTAGATAAGTAGTAATTGTGTCCATTTGCCATTTGTTATAACATTTGTGAGATTTGTGATCAATTTTCATACATAATTTCCGTGCTATGTGATCTGTGTCTATGTTTGCTTTATCTTTCTTGATATACTTCTCGAGAAAATTGAATAATGAGTATAAATAAGTAATATAATTGAATAAAGTTTTTAGGTTTAGTGTGCCTTCGGAAACCCAATTTTCATTTTCCAGGTAGTTCTTTTTAACTGTGTGTATTTTCTATCACATTTCAAAAGACCTAGAATATTTTAATGACATATATCCATATGCACCCTGAACATTCTCATTATCGAAAACGTCCAGTTATTTCCTATAATGATTTTAGCCTTCGAAACTCAGATAGTCACCAGATTATTCATGTGACGTTGGACGAACATTAACGTTGATGATTTTCTTTTGAAAATCGTTTACGAAGCCCGGAAAGGGATAAAAGGAAAATGATTTTATTTCTCGAATTTAATGTAATGTTTACAAATGAAAGTAATGACATGATTATAATTATGATACGATGTAAATTCCATGCAAAACCCGCGCAGTCACGCAGTGCTTTTTAAATAAAAAAAAATGACCCTGAGTTTGTCAAACAAAGAGTTAAAACATTTAGACTATAAGTCTGTCCGATAATCTACACAATCTACACCCAAAATACTGAAAATGAAGGCTCATTTTGTTGGAAAAATTATATTTACTTTTGTTAATGTTATATGGCGCACTGGCAAATATCTAAGCCGATTTAAGTTGCCAAGATTAGTCCTACATTCAAAGGAGAAAAATACTCATACATATCTAATAAATACTATATTATTTCCTTGTTGCCAACAAAAATAAAAAAAAATCCCAGAAAAAATTTGATTCTTTGCTTTTACAAGTGCAACTGATATGCAGAAATATGTGATTACTTGCTAGATAAAGTGGATTCTGGGTATATCACTTGAGCGATTTATTTGAAAAAAATTGATTGTACTCAATAATCTTTGAGTTTACATGTTAGAATTTTACGGAATCCAGCATACTGAATTAAACTGGTTTATGCTATATTTGTGCGATAGTATTAAAATTGTCTCACACCAGTATGAATTTTGTAATTTTCTGAAAACAAAGCCAGGAGTATAACTGGTATCAATTGTGGGACATTAGTTTTTATGTATCAATATCAAAGTTTTGTATCGCGCAAAATTTAATTCTCGATCAAAATATCAAGAGATATAGATATTTTCTATGGGGCTAGGGACTGGTTCACATTTTCCAACATTCTTTACCAACCAATTTTGAACCTATCAATAAAAGTTTTCGTATAAACAGAATGCATACAATAGGATGCAAAACACACCAAGAAAAGATACAGGTTTTTGATTCAAGGAACAATAATCTGAAAATATCAGACTGAATAATTACTCAGAAGATCAACGTTTGGAATTGGCGTATATGTCGGGATCAAATCCATGCTTTAATTTGCTCATCTTTAAGTTGTAAAAAAATGTCTTTTGGCAGAAGATATTTTGATTTTTTTTGGCATAAGACGTTTTGATTCAATTAGCCTATGCACTTTTCAACCTCATATGTTATTGTCTCATCGTCTATGGCTACTGATCTAAAAACGAATCCAGGGAAGATCCACCATCTCAACCCAATACGCATTTTGCCATTGAATGCTTCAACAGCAAACTGATGAATGGAAAATTAAGTACCAATGTATGATATTATAGCCGTCGTCAAAATACTCACTGATTTCGAACCTTTTTGTAATAAGACACCATTATACAGACGATTTACATTAAGCAATACCATATTCATTTTTCAAATTTGTACCAAACGTAAACAGCGAACCTTTTTTCAAAGGCCTGTTCTATTGATAGTAAGCATTCTAACGCCACCCGGGCTTGTGACCGGATATAATTCAGAATTCAAACTAGATTACTGCAACAACCACAGCGATTACAATCTCTCCACCACGATCTATTCAGTGATGGCTTATTGGATAGAGCGTCCGCCTCACGTGCGGAAAGTCGCGGGTTCCAGCCCCGGCCGGGTCATACCAAAAACTTATAAA
>JZLH01S0024975.1:2131-19138 GCA_001188425.1 Eucidaris tribuloides | reverse complement strand
AGATAGATAGATAGATAGATAGATAGACACTGATAGATAGATAGATATAGATAGATAGATAGATAGATAGATTGACACTGATAGATAGATAGATAGATAGATAGATAGATAGATAGATAGATAGATAGATAGATATCAGCACTCCCGATGAAAAAATCGTTCCCAGGGCCCTGGGACTGGCCGGGGACTGGCTGTATTATTGTTATATTAGGCCACTTACTTTCACATCGCGGGGGGTGTGGTATCAGTTTCTTGTCGTCGCACCTAACCTGTTCCTTAAGTTTGTACCCCGTCTTACAGTTGCATGGTAAAATCTGCCCGTGACGGAATTGATATTCGTCGCACGTTGCACGAGGCCGTTGGTTACCTGGAAACCACGTGCATCCCTCTGTGCAAGGAAAAATCCATATTTAAGAAACTGAAGTGATAAAGTACTGGGAAATTATTCAGTTACTGTGATCAATTTTATCTATATACAAGGATGGAGAAAATATATAGAGTTTCATCGCAAAACGGGTGAATTAATTTTCCAAGAAAATTGAGTTATTGGCACCAACACATGTACACTTTACAACCTACGTCCCTGTAGAGACAGTACAGCACTTTTAAGTTAAATTCCACCTAATTGTTACTTTATTTCTAGTTATACGTTCATTCAGGGACGTCGATCGATGTTTTGGATGGGGGGGGGGGGCGAAAAGTAAAAAGAAATTCAACAAACTTTTCGGTGCGCTCTACGCGCCAAATTGAAGTACAGAATTCTGCGCGCGAAGCGCACAGAAAAATTAAAATTTTTGTATGTTTAATAGTATTTTTATGCCATGTTTAATGGTTTTATAGTGCTTTCCAATGATTTTTAAAACATATAATTGCATTGCATGTTACGATTTTTTTTTCAAGTTGTCAAAATTATTATTATTATTATTTTCTTTTTTTTTTTTGGGGTCGGGGGGCAAGTCGAAATGTTTGCCCTACCCCCCCTTAATATTTCCGTTGGTGGGGCGATCGCTCCCTGCCCCTCCCCCCCCCAAGGATCAACGCCTCTGCGTTCATTTTTCCATAGGTGCGACTACAAAATCGGGCAAAGAAATTAATTTCTCTCCCGAGTTACGAAAGTGGAATTGATCTGTTGTACAATCAAACCCGTCATATATTGCAACATGTTCAAGTAGGATGAACGACCAATGGCCAACGATGAAGGACAAATAACGAACCACAGACCACGGACGAAAAACAGGGATTGTGATAGCTTACTTCAACCTTTGGCCGAGGTAAGCTAATAATCCCCAAAACTCAATCGCTTACCTTTAGGTACCTGACATCGCTTCCCCTTGTAATCGTCTGCACATGTGCACGAAAACCCATCTGATCCACTCATGCACGTTCCGCCATTTACGCAGGTGCCAGGCAGGCATTCATTTGATTCTAAAGAAACATATGCGTACATAATTAATCACAATTCACGATAATTATTCGGACAACAGTGTACCTGGCCACGCCCATTTTCCGAATGTATTCAATTCCTGTGAAAATCACAAAGTAATCCTTAATTTAAGCTGGACTACTATGTAGCAGATTGATCTACCTAAGTAAACTAACACCAACGAACTCACTCACCAACATACGCGTACGCAGGGGGGGGGGTGTTTGGGGTGTTTTAGGTGTTAAACATCCCCCTTTAGCAAAAGGGGGGGGGTGTTCGAAAATTTTGAAATTTTTATTCACTCGCTGAGTGACTTTTCGGCGGCTGGGCTAACCGGGAAAAAATTGTGACCTCTGATTTGGAATGAAAACAAAAAATCACTTTTCGGCGGCGGCTGGGCTGACCGGGAAAAATTTTGTATCTCCGGATTTGGAATAAAAATTTTTTCACTTTTCGGCGGCTGGGCAGATCGGGAAAATTTTAGACCTAGGATTTGGCCGCGGATAAACACCCCCCTTTGCAAAATCCTGCGTACGCCTGTGCTCACCAATAACATAAGGGTAAAATATAGTTACGTGTTTAAAACATCGAATGGACATTTTTATACAGGGATAGCCTCCAGTAATATGAATGTTTGATTTATTTATTCATATATTTGTGTGTATCTATGTATTCATTTATATATTTTATTTAACTCTTAGCTTACTTACCTGTGGCATTAGACGCCTCGGTGGTTGGAATGGTGGCACTTTCTTTAAAGGAGACAAGATTCAAAATACAAACATTACTAAAAAAATTACTATAACAAGTGTTATGTTTCGATTACTTGGCTAAAATCCAAATTGTGTCAACCAGAAACTGTATAGTTTATTACGTGTGCAAAATTCCAGAAAATTCCACATATTTTTTTTTTACAAATCAAATTTTGACCTAAACAATTCGTTTTACACAATTCTAGTCACACATTTGTTCATTTGAAGACACGTTTGACATGTAGTTATACAGTGAAATTTAAACCTAGAATTATAAAGTATAGCGTTGATTTTTTTGTCAGTACCAGGTTAGGCAGGCCGTGCGCAATTAGATGGGCAATTCCAAGCAAAACAGGACATGAACAATAAATTTCAAGATTGGCTTAATCATGTAAAATTTGGCATCAAATTAAACTAGAAAGTCTAAATTTTGATAATCTGAATAAGTTTAATTCCAAACTGTTAAATATTAAAATATGCCCGGGAAATATGCATAATTGATAAAACATTTTATTAAAAATTGCAGTATTGAAGTAATGAAAAAGATACAATCTCAAGTGACAAAAATGAGTGTCTTTATAAGACAAATTTTGTAAAGTCCATTTGTGAAAGTAAGATTTAACATTATTGAAATAACAAAATAACATTATTTCACAGAGTTTTTCACATTTTAATACATCAGAGACTTGCAACATTTTTTTTCTAAAACATAACACAAAATATGCATATTTCAAAAGTGATTCTTAAAAAGATGATCTTAGTCCCATGACAGTTTATGTGTAAATCAAGTTCATCCATAGCTACAAAATGAGTGTTCTTTTAGATTTATACAATATTGTAATGAATAATGATTACATTAAATTTGTCACTGCGTAACGAAATGTGTTACGGAATGACGTATTGGATTGACATCCCGTTGATTAACACATAGATTTCATTATGTGTAAATGCATATCTTATCCCAATCAATTACACTCCATGACAGGCTAGCAGACACTTAGCAATTTTAAAGTATCTGTTCAAATCAAATAATGGTAAATTTTACCTACATTTTTTTTTACCACAATTCATTTTTTTTGGTCATTCCGCAACAAATATTATGAAATACAATGTTACACGTGTTTTGTGGTTGGTAACGCGAATACTGGATGTAAACTGAAAAAAAAAATGAAATAATGTACTATTGTCCAACAGGTTAATAGAGGTTTTCCGATAATCATTCATATTCCATGTTCAAAATGCTCTTTCATGTGAATTTCATGTTCAAATTCAATTTGTTGTTCTTTAACAGGCATTCCATAACACTTAATTTGTATAAAGTCTGTATCATAATTATGAATGGACTTTTATAAGGAAAACTGCCATAAATAAAATACAAAATAGATTGCACAAGTAGTTTTGAAAATATGATAAATGGATTAAATGTGTACTTGGAACAAAACTAGTTTCCGTCATTCTGTAACAAAAACTATGAAAACAAAACTGCAGATATTTGATGGTTGGTAGGTTGAAAAATTACCAAATGCAGAAGTAGGTAATAGTAAAGGACATAATTTATCATTATCCATCAGTTTAATAAAATCTATCCAGAAGTTTGTTATGTTCTTGAAATTCAAAAGTTGAACATGCTCTTTCCTGTGCATTTTAATGCTAAATGAGGGACGTCATTCCGTAACGTTCATTCCGTAAAGTGCACTCACTTTACATTTTATATCATAATCATGCAATTGTGAATGATCTTTTCATTCAAACGTAGCATACGAAAAGTAAGACAGTACTGAATGCACATGTAGTCTCAAATATATGATGACTATTTTCAATTTGCCCAGATTTAGCTATGTTTACTCAAAATCATGTCCTTGTCATTCCGTAACAGGATGATATATTTCTTTTATTTGACGACTATTTTTTTTTATTCCTGAATTGTGACAGTGACTAGTAATTGTCATCTTGCTGTATCATTAGATGAAAGAAATGTACTTTAGTGTTATGATATTCATATTTCAAATTTGAAAGTGCTTGTATTTGGAATTGCCCAAATACAAATGTAAAGATAGTGCTTAGGGGCATTCGAGTTAATCTATTATATGAATACCGTTAATTTGGCGGGTTTGGCATTTTTTGACGATATTTCAACGATCCGAAATTTCGCAAAGGCTCCCGAACGGGGACCGTTCCATTCGCGTCGACCCCGCCGTTCCATCCGGCGATGATCCTCATGGAATCGAAAGCCCTTTGTTTTCGACGTCGATCTCCCGAACGCCAAGTTTTGAGGCATTTCTCAGAGTCTTTTTGCCGTACAATCGTACAAACGTGCGCGTACAATCACCAGCGTAGCTTACGGTGAGAATTGCCAGCCCAGTCTCATAGTTTCGCCAAGGTTTTGCCAGTTTGGCGTTTTACCGACCAATTCGGCATTCTCGCCCGTGTATGTGCATAGCCATAGAAATTATCGTAAAATTCACTTTTTTTCTTGCCTTGATCTAATTTCTGAATAGAAAAGAACTTCATCACACCTATTTCAACCCTTAATGTTACTTTAAAGCATTATTTTCTGTCTCTATGTCAAAAAAGTACCCCAAAGTCCGTGAGATTGTATCCGTAAGGCGTAGTCCTACACGTTCAAAACCATGTCATGCGCTGACGTTTAACTGTGCAGTCGACACTACAGTCTTTTGTGTGCATACTCCGTGGCAGAATCACTGCACTTTAAGCTGCAGCTACGGACGGACGGGCGCCTGGTGTTCTTGCTCCAAATGGTTAGTTTACCAATTACCTCAACATATAACTTGAAAATGAAGGACTCATTACTTCATTTTCATTTTTTTACTTTCCAAAATTTCTGCCCAGTGTCGATCTCCTGAACAAAATTCTGTCCAGTCCTGTTTTGGCTGGACTGGATCATTCAATCCCTTTCAATCCACACAGTACAAACTCTGTTTTTTTTTTCTGTGCTGGACGTATGTGGTCCGTACAGCTCTGCTCAGGACCACATACGTAGTAGGTAGGTGTGTGTGTGTGTGGGGGGGGGGGTGGGGGAGGTATTTCAGCCACGGAAAATGCCATTCAAAACCATAAAACAAGCTGGCGAAATGAGTCGTACGTGGAATTGTTCAAAAATCAATGCAACTTTTAGGCCTATACTGGTGTTTGTAATTTGGGGTGGGGTGCGGCATAGATGTACATGTACGTAGTCCTACTCCTACTGTCGTATTTTTCAGTGCATTTCATAAATGTAAAATTACTTAAAGTTGACGTTTAGTGAACTTTTGTGGTACAGTACCATTAATAATTGTCTTCTGTTTGAATTATGTTCACATTTACACACAGTACATTGTGCCGGACCTTGGACCAGCCGGATTGTCTTGGCAGTAAAGTTCTTCAATCTACGCGGATACGCACTGGCGTAATTTTTGTGTGGTCCCGGGGGCTAAATTTTTATTCCCACGAGATTTTCTCGCACGGCGCATGCGTACTTTCACTACGGTTTTAACGTATCGCACTTTCGAAACCGTTGGTATATATTGCTAAAGAAGACGTCAAACTGTCGGTCGTTTGATGTGGCTACATTGGATAGCTCGCTGTATTCATAACGCGTTTTGACCTGGGTTCGAATCCCGCAGTACGGTTTTGTTTTTGCGGTTTATTTCGTCAACGTCGTGGGGAAAAAAAAAATCGCGTCCGGGGGGGGGGGGGGAGGTCACTCTCCACACGGCCTGCTACGCAGAAAAAGCGTCAAAAAGGGTCCCTTTTCCAGTCCTAGGGTGTCGTCTCCGTCTTTTGGAAAAAGGGTAGCTTTTTCAGCACCGTTCGCTGGCAATCACAACTTAGGGTAGCCTTTTCTCACATATCACGCCATTTAGTGTCACTCTCACTCTCACCTGAAACATGATTGTACATTGCACAACCCGAAGAGTTTCACTTAGCAATTCATAAATAATTATCCTAATTATCAAACGTTCATTTTGGAGATGTTATTACACGCCACTATAGCTAGGGTATCAGAATTAGTTGATTTCCTGGGAGTCACACCGCTTAGGGTAGCTTTTCTCATGTGTTACGTCATTTTGGGTTGCAAATTTCATTATGCAGGTTACATTGTATAGGGTGCATTTCTGAGGTTGTTGAACACGGGTGGGTATCAGACCTTGTGGAGAGTGCCCCCCCCCCCCACGGGTGTGTGGTCAGTCCGATTCGAGTACAAGTATGGGTACAGTTATGAACGGTTACGATACGAGAGCTACAGGTATGGGTCTGGGGAATGGGTAGGCCTACGGACCTGTGGGTACGGGTACAGGTACAGGCCAGCGGGTACAGGTACGGATACGGGACCATGCTCGAGGTATAAATGTGAGTACGGGTCTGGAATTATGGGCAAGGGTACGGGTATGGACTGTGGGTACAGGTACGGGTACAGACCAGCGGGTACGAGTACGGGTAGAAGACCATGGGTAATTAATATGAGTACGGGTTCGGGAATTTGTACGGGTACTACAAGTCTGGCAAAACATACTTAATTTTCTGTTAAAATGTGCAGTCTTTTCCATTTTAATGATAATGCATTCACCACCCAAAAATTATTTCAATTCATGATTTCAATCAATTCATTTTTTTCTCATTAATATTAACACTACAAGCGATTACGGGTACGGGTACGGAGCCAGACTGAAGCATATGGGTATGAGTACGTGTACAGAGCCATGGGTTCGGGTACAGATTTTTTATATTTGTATTTTAAAAATGCAGCCTACATTATAAAGAGTACATGAGTACGTAAGCCGATAACGAGACGAGAGGTACAGGTAAGGATACGGACCTGTGGATACGGGTACCGACCATTCGTTACAGGTACAGGAACGAGACGAGGTACGGATACAGACTTGTGGGTGCAGGTATGGGTACGGCCCAACTGGTATGAATACGAGATGAGAGGCACAGGTATAGATATGGATATGGACCTGTGGGTAAGGGTGTGTGTACCGAACAGGGGTACGGGTACAAGATCATGGGTACGGCTATAAGTATGGGCCCGGAATTTAGGACAAGGGTACGGGTACTTCAGAAAATGCAAATCTGAAAAAAAATAAAAAAATAGGCCTACATTTTCTTTCCCTTAAAAATTGTGTCATTCATTTGCACGTCAAAAAACACCTAAATGAATTAAATCAGCTGGAATCATATCCAATGTGAAGATTAATATAAATAAACACCTCTCATAGAGACTTGGGATAAAATTTGAGTTTTGGTGAAAATCTGGACGCTTAAACTTCATCCTTTTTCAAATTACTCAGAAGCAATTTCAAAAAATCCGCGACGTCAAACGTGCACGTGCCGTTCCCAAATTGTCCAATCAGCCGTTAGCCAAAGGTCGAGCGAAGGTTAGCCGTTTAACCAATCAGTGCTCTCCGCTGGTCTTACGACGATACACATAACCGCGATTCGCAGTTTGAGCAAAATTGAAACTCACGGAAAGAACAACATTCTGGTAACATGTCGTTATTAGTTTTTCTCATAAAACAACAAATTCATGACGTATGGATCTCAAACTTTCAACACACCATTTGCAAGTACTAAACTACCGTTTGGTGTTGATAATGAAGGGAAGTAATGGACTTGCACATCCCTGACACAATCTTTAATGAATTAAAAAAAATACCATAATATAACAACTCCATTATAAAGAAGTATTCACAATAACTTCCGAAAATTTCCATAAAATAAATACAATTTTTTTAAACAAATAAATACGAATCTGCAGTTTAAGAAAAAATTCAGAATGTACTGCAACGGACCAAGGATACACATTTAATTAGGGCAATTACATGTACAATTAATCTCCAAAATAATGTCCATTCAACATAAACCTCACCCGCTAGGACCCGTGGAATTTCCGCGGGTCCCGCTAGTATAATTTATGATTGTGAATGCATTGGGCACGAATATAGCACGACGCGCGAGATGAGCCACTGGTCTATTCAACAAGGCGCGCAGCGCCGCGTTGAATAGACCAGTGACGAATCTCGCGCTGAGTGCTATATTGCGTGCCCCAGTGCATGAACAAAATCATAAATTATTCGTTTTATACAACATCTTGTCCTCATTAAACCACTATCGGATTCGTTCTGATCTACGTCCCAGAACTGGTGGGGTGCCAGTGACCGGCAAAGCCCCCAAATGAGGGTTGACATTTTCCAGTGAAGAATCAATTCAAATTGTTAGGACGCTAGTGTCGCTACAGTAATAACGTTACGTTTCTCGTTAGCAGCTGAACTGCAAATTTCTTAAAACAGGTAGGCCAAGGTCACCGCACACTACACGATTTTCCGTCGCACGACTGACCGACTTGGATCCGAAATTCAAAAAAGCTTATATTTCGTTCATGCTGATTTATTTCAGATCCAAATCGGCCAGTCGTGCGACGGAAAATCGCGTAGTGTGCGGTGGCCTTAACGTTACACACTAAATGTAGGGGCCTACGCGAGCTGCACTACACATTGTGAATTTAATGTTTACCTGGCCACTCGTCATTCAGAAGAATAAAGTTGGTTGCTATTTTGCAATGAAGAATTAATTTAAAAGTAAGAGCGCTACATGTTAGCAGCTAGCCGAAGCTGCAAATTTCTTTAAGCAGGTAGTACAGAACACGAAATGTACGCGAGCGGCTCACGCTATATTTGTAAGGCTCACCCAGTGCGGCGCTGCCTGTGAATGGTCAGGCCAATGCGCAGGGCGCGGAAGCTCATCAGTGAAGGCTATTTATAGTGTTGGATACTCGCTAGCGCTGTCGCAAGGCACTCGCTAGTACTCAGCAAGCGAGCCGTGCATTATACTTTTTGGGAGCCGTGCATTACACTTTTTGGGAGCCTAATACACGGCTGTCTCTTTCATGGAGTTAAATAGGTATTTTCTAAGGAATATCATCGTATTGAAAAGTTAAGCTTCTAAACGCGCATTTGGTCTTACACCCCAGCAAACACGAAACGTCCAGAAAACGTTTTCTCTACGTTCTAGAAAGGTCCGATACGTTTTCGTCCAAAGGAAACGTTTTTAAAACGTTTTAAAAACGTTTCCTTATAGGACGAAAACGAATCGGACCTTTCCAGAACGTAGAGAAAACGTTTTCCAGACGTTTTCAAATCACGTTTAAAAACGTATTATTTTGGACTCTTTTGGACCTTTCTAGAACGTAAAGAAAACGTTTTAAAAACGTATTTCTTTGGACTCTTTTTAGACCTTTCTAGAACGTAAAGAAAACGTTTTAAAGACGTAATTTTGTGGACCCTTTTGGACGTTTTTAAAACGTAATTTGAAAACGTCCAGAAAACCTCCGTAAAAGACGTATGTAGAACCATTGTAAATCGATTGTTTGTTTGTGTGTGTGTGTGTGTGCGTGCGTGTGTGTGTGTGTGTGCGTGTCTTTTAACGCTTTTTATGCGTGATTGAACACTAATGTTTCCACGTCGTCTGGAAAGAGCTGTTTGTGTGGTAGGATGCGAGTGAAGTGGTACGTGTTGTATGTGCGTGCGTCGCGGCGCACTGTGTGTGTATGTGTGTGTGTGTGTGTGTGTGTGTTTATGATTGTGTGCCGTGAGCTGACCTAGCTGTCCATTATATGTTTCCGTGTGTCTGGGATTAGCTGTGTGTGTGTTTGTGTGTTATTGTCTGTGTGTGTGTTGTATGTGTGTGTGTGAGTGTGTGTGTTGTGTGTGTGTTGTGTGTGTGTGTTTATGGTATGCGTGTGTGCGTGTGTTTTACATGTGGGCATGCGTGGATCTGTTAACGTGGTGCGCTTGTACCTGTCCGATTGTAATGAGCGTTGACTGTATGCGTCTCTGTGTGATTAAATGTTATTTCTGTGTGTGTATACATGCGTTTGTGTGTTGGCCTAGTAGTGGTTGTCCTGTGTGTGCGTGGGGGGGGGGGGTGGATGGATTAGTGGAGTGTGTATGCACCTTTGCTAGCGTGCAGTTGGGTGATAGGTAATTTGAATTTTATTTCCACTTAGTTGGAAACACATAAAATAGACGCATGCAACACGTACGCACATAATACATAGCAAGCGAGGCCCTTTATCTAATGCATATTCATATGGTAATTTGCATAATCAGTTATAATGACAACTTCACCATATTAATAGACATTTTCATAGTGTTTTGAACATTTAGCGGCGCCATATAGTTCTGTTATCAAATGCATAACAAAGTTGGCAAAAATATTACATCCCGTGAAAGTGATTTCACTTTATAGGATACTTCCTATTTGTAAAAACAAAAAATAACCACTATTTGTTTACCTTTAAAAATATACGATATATAATTATATCGATGCTAACTTATTGTATGACAGTTGAGGTAGGTAGGGTAAGATTGGATAGGTATTAGGATAGGTCAGGTTAGGTTAGTGAGAGGACTATAGGTTATAGGTTTAGTGAAAAAAATGGAAAGTACAACCAATTGTTTCTGATTTCAAAAATTTTCTTTATTTTTACATTTTTACGCACCGAGTTCGTTTTCAAAACGTCCACAAAACATTTTCTAAACGTTTTTAAAACGTTTTACGTTTTCTCCAGGTCTTGGTTAAATTTACGATTGGTTCTACAATCGTCTTTTACGTTGTAAGGACGTTTTCAAACCGTTAAAAAACGTTTTAAAAACGTCCAAGAAAACGTTTTTAAAACGTCTTAAACCTACCACATTTTTACGTCTATAAAACGTTTTCACAAAACGTCCAAAAAACCAACTTCGGACGTTTTAAGAAAGTTCTTAAAACGTCCATTTGTTAGCTGGGACGAGCCGGGACAGTCAGTCACTCAGCGTGAGCTATACGCGCCGTGTAAGGCATATTCAATCAATGATTTTTCATTTTACCTTGGGCTTTATAAATTAACGATGTATCATATTGCAGGAAAAATTTCAAAGAATTCAATCCAATGTCAATCTTTGGAAATTTTTGTGAAGAGAATGATGAAATAATCCATCGAAAACAACGAAACAAAAAAACTTTCCTTAACAACTTTTTCAATGGGTTTATTATCAATGTAAAATCATTTGCCTCTCCACAATTTTGACACTAAAATGAAGGAAAATATATCCTCTTTTCAAATAGTGACCTTTGATTCCATTGTTAAAATGTATTCCGGTCAATTTTTAAGCAAACATATCGACATGTACTACTGAAGAGATGGCAATTTCGGCGCAGTTATGGGGGTAGAAATTCACGATTACTGATTGGCCGGCTGCACGTGTTGTCTCGCCAGACGCGCCTATTTGGCCAATGGCGCGCGTCGCATTCACGCGCTGAGTGCATGCACACGTGGTCGCAATACGTGATAGGGTTATCGAACCCGAACTTATGAGAAAACTATGCCTGATTTCATTCTAAAATTACTACCGTTTCCCCTCGACAAATAAATATCATTGTTACATGTACTTAGAGCTGAAAATGTTTAGTTTCAGAAACCGTCCGAAGAGTTTTTTTTTTTTATATAACGCTCCAGTAATATTTGACAGGCCATTGAGTGTGTTAACCACCCTCCAAAATGGGGGGAAATGACATAATCCCCATTGAAAATCTGACAAACGGGAAATTTTAAAGTCAAAATTACTACCGTTTCCTCTATTAGAATAATAATGAATTTGGTATCATCTTAAGCAAAACATTTTAAACTTTCAAAAACCGTCCGAAGATTTTTGAGAAACATTTCCTATTTTAAGCAATCACGGCCGGAACATCAAAAAGCGCTGTTTTTGATGTTCATTCGCGGCTGCCGCCGGAGCAGATGCGCGTAACTTTTCAATACGTGACATGTGCTTGGCCAATCACCATTCTATTTATGATCATCTGAGTGTTGTATAAACAATATCGTCGTTGACGCACGATACGTGACACAATGGACCAAATCGGCGTAAAAATTCATTTGATTTTTTTCGTTTTTCAACGATGTACATGCATTTTCTATCATGAGACTAATTTCATGTCTAAATTGCTTACAATATGAAAATAGGAATTTCTAGAGTGGCACAATGGCGAAAGGCAGATCCAGACTTCACGAAGTGACACAAATCAAATTGTCATTTCGTCGAAATCATCGTCCTGCGTATGGCTACCCACGAAAGTGACACATACATAGACCCCTGTGTTAAGACGAAGCGCATCTTGCTACGCGCCGCACGTGCTGCTGTGGCTGCGCTGGCCTACTGTCAAATTCCAAGGCAAACAATGCAAATCCCAATGGGGGACCAGTACCTACGAAGGTAAGTTATTAACAACAGTGATTATTTTGTCAGCACAAAAGATTTGTAAAAAAAAATAAATTAATCGTTCTGTTCTAATCGAGAGTTAAAAATGGTAAAACTAGTAGTTTACTAGTCTGGAAATATTATTTTAATTAATCTTGACCCGCTATACTGCATATATTGAGCTGTTTTAGAGTATATAATGCTTCATATTTCAGGTTAAGTTGAATTCTTGATTAGTTCGTTAAACTGTTAACGCTAGAGTACTATAACCGCTGTATTATACATGTAACTAACAAGGAATTTAAAAATCTATGTTTTTAGCTGACACCTGTCAGTGATAAATTCATCGGCTCAGTCTCATTCTAACAGTCCGACTAACTCAGATACTGCAACTGCACAATATGTTGAAAAACTTGATCGACCATAACTTTTGATTTAATGATTGATAGTTGAATATAAATCTGTAGCATTAACAGTCAATGTGTATAGTACCCTTATTCTAAATCTATAGCCCTAGATTATTTTTGTTATTGTATTTACGACTCTGTAATAAAGGATTAAGTATCTTTCCCAGGGCAGGGCCAATTGCCCTTTCATTTAAAACATGATTAAGGCTGGAGGTGTAAGCGTCTAAGCATAAGCGAAATGTAGACTATCTTCAGTTTGGTTTTTGGAATTCTCTTGCCTTCTCTATTAAAAAACAAATAAACAAACAAACGTTTGACCAACGTGATGAGATGTAGTTCTTATGTGATGACTATGACATGTAACGTCAACAGATTGTGCAGAAAGTTTATCGACGAAATTGATTATTTGTACGCTTTATTGCAAAACTTAAATTATGCATGTGTCAATTTTTGGTAGTTGAGCAAGAAATACTTTAAAAAAATAAGCAAAGACTTTGCAAAAATTCTCAAATGTATGGCCTACGTGGAGCAAGATTATAAAAGCTTTATTTGTACTTGCATGATGGGACTTAGGAGCTGTCGGGTAATACGTGTATAATGATCAGTATTGTATAATCTGTCACTGACCGCGAACATCATTTTTTTTTTTGGGGGGGGGGGGATGTTTCAAACATCTTCATGCACCGCAGATAGGTCTACATAACTGATTATCAAATACTGTGCCGCAATGATTATGACAGTGCATTAAATTAGTTTGATTTCAATACGAGATTCATCGCACTTTTCACATGCTAGGAATAACTTCATGACTTTACTGAATTACTTGTAGATAACCAATTGGCAAAAGATTTTTACCCCATTGACAGACAAACATCCACATGTTCATATTTCTCTCTATGTAAATATCAAAATCGTCAATTTCTATTGACAATCTAAAAAACATAAAAAAATTTAACTATTGTATTGTATAACATTGACGTAAACGACTATTTTGTCATTCAAAAGTTATTCACGTTTTAAAGTAAATTTACTAATAGGCACTGTACCAATCACTTAATGACGAAAGAAGAACTTTATATAGTAAATTTTCAATGCCCATGCATGGGTTCAATATTTGCACAATGTAAACTCTTTCAGGAAGTTTGCCATGCCCCCTTGTAAATATTCAAATGTTTGACTCAATAATATGGTTGATATCCGCATGAATAGATATATATTACCTCTGATATCTAATGCATGTAACAGAAACATTTTAAATAGATACCTGTACTTGACTGTATTTTGCAGATGTCATCTTGTCTTGAAGTGTAAAGACGCAAACAACACCCAAAAATGCGACGAAAATATCATTTTTTTAAAAACTGGGCCGTAATTATTATTTAGGA
This sequence comes from Eucidaris tribuloides, assembly GCA_001188425.1. Lineage (NCBI taxonomy): Eukaryota > Metazoa > Echinodermata > Echinoidea > Cidaroida > Cidaridae > Eucidaris > Eucidaris tribuloides. The sequence goes on along the minus strand of JZLH01S0024975.1, from coordinate 4,933 downwards.
TCATCGTGTTATTATCATTAGTCAGGTATATGGTTACACGCAAATTACTAAGTGAAAGATGTACTATGCTACAATACACTAAATTGAAAGCTGTATAGTTATTTTTTCATCAATTTTAAATGATGTTAAATGGTATTAACCATCTAGCGAGTTTATGATACTTGTCTTGTAGCAAACAATGGTTAAATCATCATCTGTAAGTTGTGATGAACTTCTTTATAATTAACAATGATTTAATCGTGTACAGTGGAGGTGTTAGAAGTAGATTGGATTAAGGACTGACAATTTGAGAATACCACAGCAAAATGTTTGCCTCCGATTTTTTTCTTTATCAAATACAATCAACTTGACACATGTAGATTCTTTAATTTACTGTCGAATTTTAATTATCCTATATTATGTTTTAAAAATGAAACACAATTTCAAACAGTCCCAATGGTAGAAAACATTTTGAATTGCGCTGTTAACTTACAATTTTCATTGACGAGCACATGGAAGTATATCGCACTTCCCACTAAAATGATTTGCGGGTTTTATTAATCATATTTTTGGCCGCAGAATATCCTTTTTTTTCAACCTTTAATATTGTTTATTATTGGATGGTGTCATAGCTTAATTGCAAGGGGGCAAGTTCATAGCTAAAAAAAAAACTATGATAGTAAACTTTTACTTCATATTCTTTTAGGTATAGAACGCACCCCACTTGCATTTAATCTATGTCGAACATATAGTGTTTTCGACCAAAAAAAAAGACCAAGTTACGGATAGGCATTAAAATGGGGTACTACAGTAGAAGAGTAGACTTATTGATTGAACCTAAAGCATGTGAAGTTGGAACAAGGCTTTTGTTGGACATGAAATTAACTATGATATACGTAGAAAAAGTAATGTAATAGATTAAACTTTTCACTAATGTTAACACATAAGACCTGAATAAATCCGCACTACCCGTTTAACTGTATGGAATTGCGTGTTCCAATCATATTTCGGAAAAGACATAGGGGTTGATAAGGAATACATACATGTTCAAGGCAAATATTCGAAACTTTTACATTTTCAATGTAATGCTCGCAAATGATTATAAAGTAATCTTGGAGATAAACCACGCGCGATCACGCGTTATAATAGATAAGCGCGCACGTACGGTGCGTGTGCCGCGTCCCAATTGGTCACTTCGTGGCGTCAAAACACTCGAAATTCACGCGTATAGATTACGCCCGAACTGACACATTGCGTTTCAACTTTTATAGTTTAAATATTAAGTCCCTTTCATTTGAAACAGCTATATTGTAGGAAAAAGAAATTACCGTTATAGATTTCCATTCATGAAATTAGATAATGCACGAAAAAACGATCAAATAGTAGTTTGAAAATTAAACTCAGAAACTAATTTTTTTTACTCGGCAAAATACATAGAAACTCTATTGCGCGTCCCAATGTGTCACTTCGTGCCGTCAAAAAACATCGAATTACGCGTATAATTTACGCCACGAACTGACCAATGGTTTCAATCTTATAGTTTAATATTATAGTCCCCTTCCATTGAAAAAGTCTATCTGTAGGAAAAAGAAATTGACGCGTTTGTATTTTATCATTCATGAAATTATGATATACATCACGAAAAACGCCATCAAATAAGTAGTTTGAAATTACAACTTCAGAACTAATTTTTTTACTCGCAAGAATACATAGGAACTCTATGCGCGCGGTCCCAATGTGTCAACTTCGCTGGCTTCAAAAAATAGCGACATTACGCGTATTATTTACGCCACGAATCTGACCACATTGTTCCATTCCTCACAGTCTTTCATATTCGCGTTAACTTTTTAAAATGCGGTTAGTTGAAAAGTTTATACTTCTTCTCTTCGTTCAAGATACTAATACTATTTTTAATACAGAAACACCTCGAAGGAATGTTTCAAAACTTGTAATTAATCGCGTCTTCTGACGAACGCCGGTTTTGTGACGCAGGCCAAAGTAGTCACGTTCGTGGGGTCACGACTGATATAATAAAACACAAAGAAATGCAGGCTCATACATTCATTCCACAGTTTTGTGTTTATTTTCTTTCTATACCGCTTTATTGCCCATAGGTTTTGCTTTCGCGCAGTTTCTGTTTCCTTCATACGCCCGGCGTTTTAATCTTCGTAAACTTGATATTTAAAGGGAACCGTAAAGTCGCATATCGCTCGGTTTGAGGGTGGCCGCAGCTCGGTAATATTCGGAATGCTCCGTCTACTTTCGGAACGAGCGCGCTATGATGTGTGCACTTCCCTATGCAGCACGTACTCCACCGAAGAAAAGTGCGAAACTAAGACGCAACTGACCTCAACGGCAATTCTGTTCGCAGATTTCACGATTGTTTTACGCACCACTGAACTCTTCACTCGTAGCATCAGAGTTAAGATTTACGCACGGCCTGCAATAGGGCAAGGTAGGTAATAACGTGACGATGATTTACGAAGCGGCGCATCCCTTGTTTATTATGTGATCTCTGCAACGTGCTTACTGTGTATTTTGTTTTTTATTTCAATCGAGAGTGTTTGTATTTAAAGGGTGAAATTAGATATTGATTTTATCCCATAACAAAATTATTTTTTTTACAGTTAAATAACTCTATACGCAAACATAAATTTAGACTCCCAATATCTATGCTCAGATGGAGGGAAAGTTATGCAAGCATGATGACTTCAATATTTGACAGAGAACGAAAAAGACAATATATCGCGACTACGTCCCTACGTCCGCATTAAAATTGGAAGCGTGAGACAGCGTACCGTTGCTAAACAGATATTACAGAAT
>JZLH01S0024968.1:119347-134302 GCA_001188425.1 Eucidaris tribuloides | reverse complement strand
ACACACACACACACACACACACAACCACACCACACACCCACACCACACCACACACACACCACACACACACACACGACACACACACACACACACACACACACACACACACACACACACACACACACACACACACACACACACACACACACACACACACACACACACACACACACACACACACACACACACACACACACACACACACACACACACACACACACACACACACACACGACACACACACACACACACACACACACACACACACACACACACACACACACACACACACACACACACACACACACATACACACACACACACACATCATCATCTGTGCAGTTGCACAATTTGCAAGCAATCTTTGCTACGGTTTAACTTGATACCAAATTAAAAATAAGTGGGTGAAATATCTGAATCCCAGACTATCATTATATACAACTCGAGCAACGACCCAATTTCAAATGATGAATCGTTTATATGTCAACATGTGAATTTCACATTCTAACCATAGAATTGTTATTTACCCTTTTTTTTAGTTGGGTCGAATCTGAACAAAAATGGTTAAACATGCAAATAAGAAAATTGAGCCTACTTAATCCTGCTTCCTCTCCCACGTCCAGACATCATATCATTCGTCCTCCTCAAACACACGCACACTTTAGAGGTTATGTATTTGATACCTAGTTTACCGTTTAAAAAATAATGAAGGGATATTTACAAGAATATGTGTTCATTTTACTACACGTTAACAAAATGCTATTTTAAAGTAAATTAAAGAAAACACCGCTACCACACTGTACCCCGCTTTGAAGTTCGGAACGCTTTTGGTCGCAAGGAATTTCAGTCACTTGTGGAATAGGTATTGCTATGTACGATTTCAGCATCCCAAGCTCCCCAGGGCCTTCCTGTGAAAAAAACAAACAAACTGTGAGATGAAGATGATATAAAACCCTGCTAAAAAGGCGCAAGCGGAGAATATCAAGATTAATTCATGTATATTGTTGATGGTAGAGATTTTTTTTTTTTAGCTGGAGGATAGTTGCCACAATACTCAAACACTCTCCATATCCAGATTTTAGAGGGAAAACAATATCATAGATTTACATAATAACAAATTAATACCAAATATCCTTCGAAATGCCCCCAAGCTAAAAAAAGCATCAGGATTATTTAACGCACTACATGTTTGTCTGAGAGTTGAAGTTATTATACGAGGGGAAGCAGAACAGTTCACAGCCTGACTAAGAAGTAGTTATGCCACAGCAATGGAACTTCATGTAGTAATGCACTAAATACAACTTTTTCCGGTATTAACTGCATCGTGTCTGTTTAGATATCTTTTTTTCCTTTTTCTGTTACAAAAGTTTTGACATTGGCAGTTGAGATTTCTTTATTATTTTTGGTAGATTTTTTATGGCAGAGACTTGCCCTTCAAGACACAGGTCATCTATCTATGCTCTTTCCATGCCCTTTCAAGTTTCTTTCCAGTCTCTCTGTGACATTTAGTAACGGAATTAAGTGTATTTTCCAATTGTAATCACACTTGGACGGATCTTTCAGCATTTTGAGCCTTTAAAGTTCTGACCCATGGCGGGTAAGGCAAGTCTTTGGCATCAGAAATCTGCCTGAAATTATCATTTTTTCATAACTCTCAAGTGTCAATGTAAAATCGTTTGAACAGAAATCTTAGAAAATATTTCTAAAAGAAACAGATTAATTCGTATCAGAAAGGATTCAATTCATGGATGACTACTTTTGTTGCTGTAGCATAGCTCCACCTCAGCAGTCTATGAACTTTTCAGCCTCTCCTCGTACCATAAGTATCATCTGAATAGAATTATGAAGGAAAGTTGGACCCCAAATTGCTTTGCTCCATGTGATGAATCCCAGACGTTTCGTGTTACACATGTGTTCGGTCGTATATACACTACAAAACCTTGTGTGCAAACATATTGTTACAATCAGTGTATTACAAAACAAATGGATTACTTTATACAGCAAGGGTATTAGCTTTTACACCAAGGGTGCTTAAAATACTCCTTTTTTTCTACATTGTGCAACACTATTGGTGTTTAATTAAATTCAGCACCCCGGTTATTACAGTGTAGCACATCCTTTACGAGCACAATTACAACACGGTCAATGCCACTATGGTTTATAGTAAGAGTTTATGATTGAGGTTAAAAAGAATACTCAGCAACCAGCTTTCTCTTCCCTTCTCTTCTTTATCCTCAACACAAACCAACAAATACCTTACCCTATACAGCGTGTATCAAAAAAAAGTAGACACTCAGAAAAAAAATTATTACGCAAATATTTCATGATCTAGAGATTATTTTTTGATATGAATATTTTTCCTTGGACCTAAGCTATCTGATGACACTATTGGTATTGAAAGTATTTCACGCATGAGTGAGCACAGGTCACTTTTGTCCAATAGGTCAAAAATGCATTTGCGCACAGAATTGTGTTCTTATAGTCAATGTTTAATGCCTCACAGACCGGTGCTGCAGAAGCTCTCACCTGATGTGCACAAGGATTGAATCCTCAGCATGCTCAGAGAAGATGTAATATCAATTTTGTGGCAAAAAACACAAAAATGAAGCAATGATTCAGAAGTACCCCCTGAAAAAGGAGAAAATGTCATGTTTGCAAGATGAACTGAAGAAAATGGCATTTTCTTGCTTTTGAAGGGGGTTAGGGTGGCGTTGCTATCTGAATCATTATTTCATTTCTGCTATCATTCTAAATCCTCAGCATCTCAGTGAAGAGGTTATATCAATTCTGTGACAAGAAAGACAAAATAAAGCAATAATTCAGATACATTACCAACCCAACCCCTGAAAAAGAAAATGCATTTTTTTTTTATAATTCACAGTCTCTTGCAAACATGACATCTTCTTCTTTTTATGGGGTATATCTGAATCAGTGCTTCATTTTTCTTTTTGTCACAAATTGATATTAGCTCTTCTCTGAGCATGCTGAGGATTCAATCCTGTGACATCAGTGAGAGCTTCTGGCAGCACCGTCCTGTGAGGCATTAAACATTGATTATAAGAACACAATTCTGTGCGTCAAATGCATTTTTCGGTCGATTGCACAAAAGCGGGTTGTGCTCACTCATGCGTGAAATACTTTCAATACCACAGTGTCATCAGATAGCTTAGGTCCATAAGTAAAATATTCATATCAAAAATAATCTCAAAATACGAAAACAATTTGATAATTTTTTTTCTAAGTGTCTACTTTTTTTTGATACACGCTGTATAAAGAAATCATTACCACTGCATTGCTTAAGTTGACAGCTAATCCTTCTTTTGAGCAAATAGCCTCAGGGTACAGGTTTCCAGCTAATGGAACGGGTACCTAATTCTTAAAATATAGATGTTCTATAGAAAATATTCTCGAAGGTATTGGTTAATGAAAAATAATGTCCTTGTATAAAAAATATGGAATATGAAACTTGACTTTTTTGCCACTGAAAAACACTTTCTGAATTTAACATCTGTGAATCTTGAAAACACAAGTTAACAACAATCACAGTTAAAAAAATGTGAGCTACATAATCCTCAATGCCCTAATTGTCTTTGATAAGGTCTAAAAAAATGGAGCCCTGAAAAAAAAATGTATTTCAAAATGATTTCTTAGTGCTTTAAAATGTGAAAGTCTATGAGTATTTAGGTTGATTGGATTCACCCTACCTATTTTCTCCCATAGACTACTGACCGTAAATCTCAGCTATTTTATACTCCACCGCATTGGTAATACACGGGTGATCATGCATAACTTTTTCAACTTTTGTATTATATCATGTTTATTTGTCCATTTAAGCACTACTGTGCAGCTCATATATCAAAGTTTCAACTTTTTAAAAATTGAAGCCACACTGAAAGAAATAAAAAGAAATAAATGTAAATAAGAGAAAGAAAGGTCACCCGTCGGTTCCCATAAGCAAACAATTTACAATTAGGATCAATTTAAAGAAAGGGAGAGGAGAAAATAACATCGGATTAAAAAAAAAGTGTTTAAAGGCCCTGAAAACCAGAAAGAGAAAAGCACCGTTAAATATTTACTTGTGCTAGAAACATTTTTTAATGGAGCAAAATACTGTGGCCATTTGGGAGAAAACCAAGGGGCTACTTTTTCTGTTTCATTTTGTTTGGGACCCAATGATAATTAACAGGGGCTCTTTTGCCAATGGAATCGTCATCATCATCATCATCATCAGCCGTTTTCTGTCCACTGCTGGGCGAAGGCCTCAGCATGTTTACGCCACAGTTATCTATCTCTAGCTTTGTAGAACCAATTTACTGTCCCCAGGAACTGTCCAGCTCATCCCTCCATCTTTTGCTTTGTCTGCCTCTGTTTCTGTTCTCTGTCATAGGTCTCCAGGTTGTTACTGTTGATGACTATCTGTTGTCTGTTCTTCTGCTTATGTGACCTGCATTAATTTTTCTGCTAGCTTCATCACGCTCTCCCAGCATAGCCTCTTATTCATTTAAATTCTCTGTAATAAGAACGATATCATCAGCAAATTGAAGATGATTTAGCTGCTCCAAATTAATGTTGACACCCTTTGTTCCCCATTGAAATGTTCGGAATATGCTGTCCAAACATGCAGTAAACAACTTGGGTATCGCCTTGTCTCACTCCTTTCTTGATATGTATCTTTCCACTTTCCATGTGAAGCATTACTGTTGTTTTGCAGGTTTTTTTTATATGTCTTTCAACAGATCGATGTATGCGCTGTCAATCCCTTGTTGTTTTGCCTTTTGATTATCGATGAAGGCCATGCAAAGGGGCAAGTTGTTTTCTAGAAAGTTTTCCTTTAGATGATTGATAGTATGTATGTGGTCCATGGTAAAGTATCCTCTTCAAAAATCTTCTTGTTCCCTTGGTTGGTTACTGTCTAAGATTTTTTTCCAGTCTGTTTGTCAGGATTCTTTTAAAAAGCTTGTACGCATTTGAGAGCAAACTGATCGGTCGATAGTTTTGAGGTCACGTTTGTCTCCTTTTTTTGAACAGGATGATCATGTTAGCCTCTTTCCATTGTGTTGGTACTCTTTTCTGCCTTAAGCAAGTTGTGAACCGCTTGGCAAGTTCTTCGGCTATAATGTCTCCCCCTCCAGAATGGTGTCTATTAAGACATCGTCTGGGCCTGGTGCTGTTCCTCTCTTCATGCACTGAACTGCATGGTTTACTTCCGAGCTTATAACAATTGGTAACTCTTCTTGACCTCGATATTTGCTGTAATGTTTCTGCTTCCCTGTTACTATGATAGAGGTCTTCGTAGAATTTTTCAATTCGATGAAGTATGTGATCTTGATCTCTGATTTCATTTCCGTGTTTTTCTAGAAGAGTGATTATCTTTTATTTACCATCTGAGAGTTTCTTGTCAGTTTTCTTTAGACTTCTGTTACTTTCTATTGTTTCTTTGATTTTTCGGGTGCTGAACCTCCGAATGTCCCCCTTACCCTTTTCCGTACTGTTTTGCATGTCTCGGTGTACTGTATGTTATGAATTCCTACCCCATCTTTCTTCAATTTTTTTCTTTTCTCCAGGAGTTGTTTGGTGCTGTCCGATAGTTTTGATTCGTTTTCCAATGGAATGGGGGAGGGCAAATTGATCTGAGTCCCCGTGTATTTTCCCCTGCTTTTTGCTGGCCCTGCAATATCTTCAATACCCCCGGCGCACATGGGCGTATTTTTAAAGTATTTTAGTGATTTACCTAATTCATTTTAAAGCCACAGGCTAACATTTACCATAGTTTAAACAACTGTGAGCTACATAATCCGCTATGCTCTAAGTGTCTTTGATAAGGTCTAAAAATGAAGTCCTGAAAAAAATTGTATTTCAAAATGATTTAGTGCTTTAAAAAAAGTAAAAATCTACAAGCACTCAAATTGACCGGATTCACCTGCCCATTTCCTCCCATAGACTTACTGCGTGTAGCTCTAGGCTATTTTATCCTCCACAGGATTGAAAATTGTTTGTTCATGCATATCTTGCCAGTGGCAGCATAACCTTCCAAACTTTAGTATTACAGGGTGTTTATTTGTCCATTTGAACACTACTGTGTAGCTCACATATCACAGTTTGACCATTTCTTAAATTGAAGTGCCAGGTCTTACATGTAACAAACAAACGAAAACCAACCACATATACCTACCATATCCATGGCCTTCCTCTGGAGACAGCTGATACTGCTAAATATCTTGGTGTCCATCTCAAGAGTAATCTCAACTGGTCACATCACATCACATCAAAGCTACCTCATCAAAAGCAAATGCTGCCAGTGCTTTCCTGCAACGAAACATCAGATGCTGCCCAAGAAAACCAAAGCACTTTGTTACCTTGCACCTGTACGGCCCATATTGGAGTACGCCTGTACAGTACGGAACCCTCACTCCCAGGAAAACATACACAGGCTAGAAATGGTGCAACGCCGATATGCCAGGTCTGTTGTTGGAGATTACCATCGTACAAGCAGTATCACAGAAATGCTGAGATGCCTCCAGTGGCCCTCCCTTCAATTAGAACGCAGGGCACAGTTCAAGGTGCTCCTCATATATCGCATCGTGAACCTGCATGTGACACTCTTCAACATTTCCTTCTTCCTGAACTATCAAAATCTCAATGAGGACATGAACAGCAGTTCCGTGTATCTGTTGCCAGGAACCAAGTATATCAGAAGTCTTTTTCCCGGACTCTGTAAGACTTTGGAACTCACTACCTGCCAATGTTGTCAACTGTACCTCCACAAATTCCTTCAAGTGTGAGGTACAAAAAGTCCGGCTCCACAAGAAAGGACGGTCCAACGTTGTTTAGCCGCACTTAGTTTTAGGTTCTTTTTCAACATGCACTGTACATACATCACACCTGATCATGACCTGTCAAACAGTACAAATATACACCAGATGGTGGACTGTACTATTTTGGAAGAAGAAGAAGAAGAAGCTTCACAATGTTAGCCTGTGGCTTTAAGCGCATAGAGATTTCTTTGGGAATTTGATGAGATCCATGCAAGGAAGCAAGATAATTCTTCAGTTATTTTTTTTTGGATAATTTACACTGATTTGAAATTCATTGAATTACATATGTACAAAGTGTAATAATTTTTACAATCTGTTGTTTTCTTTCTCTTTCTTAAAGGTGGCAAGACTATTTAATAACCGAGGATCAGAAGTGAGAAAAAAAAACGATTGAGGAACGCAGTTTTGGTCTTGGCGTTCGTTGCAGGTTGAGTTTCAGACACTTAGCTGAGTCCTTCAAGTCACGTAGGCGTCAATAGTTCTCAACTTTATTTGCCAAAGAGAAAAACCTCACAAGATTTGATCTCGAAACATTTAGCTGAGTACGTCGAGTGAGTATTGCGTCGTTAATATACGTTCATTCGCCCAAGAGAATACCTATCCAGATTTTAGTTTTATGTATTATGCGTTACAAGTTTACTTCCTTTAGCAGTGTGACCCATGATTTGAAACCACCACAAAGATAACATCAGTGCTCAAAAAGATTAAAGGAATGACTGCTGCCAAGCTGTGAACCGTTCATATTAGCATCGTTGTTATAAGAATTCGGAGGTGGATCGATTAATTACAAGATTTTTTTTTTATTAACATTATACGACGTTTTCTCATTAACGTTTACACGATGCATTATCGACATTCAACAGCTCCTTGTACATTCGTGGTCAGCATAGGCCTCTGTTTTCTGCTGCAAATTATTCTGGCCTACGACTGCTACAGTGTTTGTGACTGCAACGGACAGGGGGTTATTTGGTGTGACCGGCGATATCTAAGAGCGGTCCCTGTCTCCAAAGGTAATGAGACAACGTTAATTTGGCCTGTACAGTTGCATCTCGGCCACAATTATCTTTCAGTCATCAGAAATGATTCTTTCATCGGCTTTCGGACTATTCGAAAGCTCAACATAGGCAACAACTACATCCAGCACATCGAAAGAGGTTCATTGTCAGTTCTCGAGCAACTTGAATCCGTAGAAATTTTGGATAATATGTTGAGTTCCTCCGTCTCCTTTGAAATACCAATTTCCGTGAAAGAAGTAAACTTGGATCGCAACCAGATAACTTCATTGTCCTCTTTATCATCATTGCCTCACGGGCTCCAAAAACTATCACTGAACGACAATAAAATCCGCCACACCACTAACCACCATATGCCATCGACACTGAAAACACTACATCTTGAACGGAACAACATCTGCGAGCTGCCTCCCATGGTCTTTGCGACTCTAAGCAATCTGCATTCCCTATACCTCTCTGAAAACTGTTTGCAGAAGATTCCTCACATGGGTTTCCTACAGTCTTTTCAGGTTGCGTACTTTAACAGTAACCCCATTGAATCAATTGACAACGATTTCATCCGAAACGCACCTTCTTTGGATTTGTTGAAGCTAACGGGATGCAAGTTACGTAATCTGGGATGGACACTGAAGTCGAACGCGTCGTCACTCACAACTCTTTTGCTCTCGAAAAATAAGTTTTCTCCCAAGCATCTCATCCAAATGACGAACTTCCCAAATTTGCAGGAAGTTTATCTCGCTTCCTCGGGTATAGGTAGTCTACCAATCTTTCCGTTCTTGCCCTCAGCTCACACACTTACCCTCAAAGGCAATGGAATAGAAGATATATTTCTCGAATTCTTGACCAAGCTACCAAGGTTACGAAATTTGGATTTACAAACGAATAACATTCAAGTTCTTACATTTCTACAGCAACCGAATGACATACAAGTACTGAATCTTGCTCAAAATAGTATACAAAGTATAGGTTATGAGACCTTTATGTTTATGAAAGGCATACGGACTATTAACCTAACTAGGAATAAACTTATTACGTTGGGGCTAATCGTTGATCCTAGAGAATAATGCTATCACGTCCGTGGATCCAAATGCTTTTCGAAATACCAATTTGGAAGTCATTAGACTTTTCGGCAACAAAATCCGAACATTTGATGGTCTTAATGAAATTAGAACATTGTGTGTTACCGCTAACATGCTAGGTCCCGGACTGGAGCCCGACCACAATATTCTGGCGACGGAATACCCAGCGCAACATCAAATAATATACAACACCTAAAGCAACTAACAAAATTCCGTGAGGTGGAAGTTCTCGAACTGTCACGCAATGAAATAAGGGACGTTGCGTTAGATGCTTTCCAACACATGACAAAGTTAGTCGTACTAAATTTATCTAGAAATAAAATTCAGTCTCTATCACCGTTTCATCATATGAGTCGGTTGCGGATCCTATCTCTCCGATACAATCAAATCGCACACATTAATGAACATCATTTACGCCATTTGAATCTGGAATATTTAGCACTAAATAACAACAATCTGAACAAAATTGAAACATTTCCAGCTTTGCCTCAACTACTAACTTTACACCTTTCTCAAAACCAACTTCGATACATCAACGCGTCCGCATTTCAAAGAACTGGAACATTAATATCAACATTGAACATAGCAAATAATTTTCTCAACGATACCGCATTTATTGAGCACTTACCAGCCTTACGCGAATTGGACCTAAGTTGCAATTCAATTCATCGTTTGACGCATACATCATTCTCCACATTGTACAACTTGAAAGAACTAAATTTAGCTGATAATAAACTAAAAACATTCGATTCTGCTATAACGCTCAATTTAAACAACTTGCGTGTGATAAATCTATCTGGAAATTTACTAACTCTTCTGAATTTGTCGGTTAGTAATAAAGGAGAAGGATGTGTCATTGATGCCAGCAGAAATTCTATAACACACTTGGCGTTATCAGACGATATTGTAAAATGCATGAGGTACCTAAACATATCCCACAACCCTGTAAAGTTTTTGACGTTGAACTCGGAAGTAAATATTCCTCCTGTTACCGTTCTAGGTTTGAAAAATGTTAGTTTACGGGTGGACAATATCGAACACGTATTTTCGCATATTAAAATTGATATTCTGGGTTTGAGTAACAACGCAAGAATCATGTCAAGCTTGATTGATTCGGCGGGAAGAAGCATTTCATTCTTTTTCGTCGGGGACCTGCTGTTGAGAGCAAATGCATTGAAAAGGTTTCCCCCTATATACCTCCCCACAGTTAAAAGCTTACGTTTGGAAAACAACGACATAGCGTATTTGCCGGCGATTGATCTGAACACATATGCGCCGAAACTCATTTTTCTTTATCTGACCAACAATAATGTCCAGATTATTGATAGTCGTGCGTTATTAAATATCGGCAACGCGATAAAACTGTTAGGACTGGCAAATAATGCGCTACGGAAAGTAGACTTTGGTGTTTTTTGTCAGCTTCCGCAATTTAAAACCCTTATTTTGGATAACAATAACATCACTACAATTGAAGACGCGGTGGGATGGGCATGTGTTAGTGCAGGAGTATGGCTTAAAGGCAACCCTTTAGTTTGTGATTGCCGTTTACGGTGGATGGAAAATGATAACGGGAAGTGTCAACAATGCTACTGTTCGACTCCCGATACTCTGGCAGGGACGAAGCTTCAAGATATAAAGCCACATGAACTCACGTGTCCTCTGCAAATGACCGATCTATCGATCGATTGCAAGCGAGACGACACATCTATCGAAATGACTTGCCCGGTAACGTCGTTCCCTCCCCCGAGTATTTCATGGACCAAGAGTGGTATTGATCACGTCTTGGACTATCCCACTGTGAACCAAACAATGGTAATCAATCTGAGAAACTACACCGATTTGTCTCATATTGTTTTATATGCAAGATGTCTTGCCACCCACGGGTCTGGTCACCTTAGCATCTTGCTACGCTCTGAAATTCAAACCGTCCGGGTTTGGGAAAGGGAAGATCGACCCGTCACGGCAAAGATGACGTCAGAAGGCTTCGATTCTATCGCTTCCGGCGATTACGTCGAACCGGTTATTTCCGGTGATGCTTCATTTCTCCCCGAAGAAGTCATGACGTCAGTATTTAATAGCTCGACGTTGACCATTCATGTCGTTCAGTGCTTACAGAGTGTGATGCCGGAGAGTACTCTTGCACCGTCACGCAGCACTAGTATATCTGCGAATAAGCCAATCCGAGACCCAGACAAAAATGCGAGCTCATCCATAAACGTGCTAGTTAATAGCGCCTTACATGAAGTCAAACTTGCAGTTTTGGCGATCATTACTCTTTTGACCACACGTTGAAAATAATCTGAGTACTTAAAGTTTAGATAAGGAATCAGATAACTTATCATTAGCACAGCATTTTGTTATAACTAAGGAAAATTCACGGCAACCGGATCACTGTACCACGAAATCACCATGGTGATACCATGGTTATTATGGTTAATCCATTGTAAATATAAGAATACCATAGTAACCATGCATTAACCATCGTTACGTTAGTAATACCATGATAACACCTCGGCTATGTTAATGGAATATTTAACACTTATTCCATATTATTTTTTAAAGACACAAGTAAACAATGACAACAGTTAAAAAAAATGAAGCCCTAATAAATTTGTACTTCAAAGTGATCATTTAGTGCTTTAAAAGAGTGAATATTTATCCAATGTAACCTTCTCCTGACCCTGTCTATTTCCATAGATTATTGTGTAATAGGTCTGACTACTTTATACTCAACCTGAGCGATAATTGTTTATTTATACTTACCATGCCAGTGACAGCATAAATTTCCAAACATGTGTATGCTGGGATGTTTATGGGCAGTTCCAAGCAAACCAGGACATGACCACCGAAATTTCAAATTTATTGTATCATGACAAATTTGGTATCATATGAAAGCTGAAAGTCTAAATTTTCAATATCTGTTAACGGTTTGTGCTTTTTAGTGCATTTTAGGGTTGAAAATAGATTTTTTATTCAATTTCATTTAAAATTGCCAAATTTGCACATTTTGAGTTAAATTTCATGTGTAAGAAATGCATCTGGGAAGTCAAAATATACTTTGATTTTCCTTTGTTATGAAAGCATGATACATGAAAAAATACTTTTCAATTACATGCACTTTTTAAGATTTGAATGGATTTTGTTTGAGAATTACGGCTATTTGAAATGTGTCACGCCGTAACCATTTTGGTTACGGCGTGACATCCCATTGAATTGCATGTACACTTTGACCAAAGCTCACTCCCTACAGGAGAGTTTCAAGAGAGACATCAGGGTGTCATGCTGTGAGGGTGTGATCTGTTCTGTGAGGTTTTAATTGATATGCAAATGAGTTCTTTGTCAGCAGGCTTTGTGCACTAGTTAGCATTTATGTAAGGTTTTTAAGGATATTTCCTAACAGATGATGACATTGGGATCATCCTCATTCACATCAAAAGATGCCCCCTGGCATATGGCAGCATTCTGATTCTAGGGTCCTTGGTGGAAGTTAAGACAGTAGTCTGTTTTGAGCTAATGTTTTGTGTTGAATGTGTACTATCAGCTAGATTATCATTATGCAAGTATACAACGCTAGTTGTGAAACATCAAATTTGCTTAACCCATGAACTGGTAAGAGGTTTTTGAGAAACTCTTGATTTTTTATTTGTTTTTGAAAAAAATAAACTTTAAAAATGTATGTGTTTTTATTGTTTTATGAAGTTATACACCATTTTGAAGAGCAAAAATTCAACTATTTCGCAAAAATAGCTCTGGTACATATGAAGAATTCAATCAATTTTACATTATGTAATACTTAAAATAAAATTTGAACTTGGAAAAATTGATAGTTTGTCCCAAAAATATGAGAAATTATGACATTTCTCATATTTTATGAATTTGTCTCCCAATTTCCCATTTGAATTTGTACATTCACATGTCAGGAATCTTTTTCAGCTTATTTGACCTTTGACCCCAATTTACCATTAAGGTCCTTATACATTTAGGGTATCTATCTACTATACAATTTAGTTGCAAATGGCCTGATACCAATGCGAGTAGAAAATTACAAGTTTATATTATTTGACCTCATTTGACCTTTGACCAACATATGTGACATTTGACCCCCAAATAAAATTGAGGTTCCTGTCATACATCTACCACCCAAGTTTGGTTACAAATGGGCTTGTGGTTAGAGAGTTACAGTTTGGGCCCTTGTGGTCCCGGCCCCCTGGGCCCCCAGGAGGGCTGGGGAAATTGAAGATATGATGATTGATATAAAAGAGTTTTAATTATACCTAATTTCAACTTAGTTTGGGATCAAAACAAATTTCAGGGATGTTTTCTTAAGTAGCAAGGGAGACATAGTCAATTTGCATGGCCTGTGTGTGGATGTTTCAGATGTCACGCCGTAACCGTCACGCCGTAACCAGATATTGATTTAAGTTTTAAGTCATAATTGAGAAAATATTCAACCAATTTTCTTAAGAATGGCGGCATATTAAACTTAGAACATCACAGAATCTAATCAATAAGTTAAATTTGTGATAGCCATTTGAAGTTCACAGAGTTTGAGCAAAATGTTTTCTTGTCAATTATGCATGTCCATTTTACGTCACGCCGTAACCATGATTATGAATATTCATATCTCATTAATTCAATGGATCACTGTAAATTTTTTTGGCATTTTGAAAAGTGGGTACCAACAACTATTGTTATGTACCATTTGTTTGTAGATAAGGATTACAGTATGCATGATAAATCCGTTTGAATGCTGAAATTTGTTTCTGAATGTCACGCCGTTACCTTGGAACTTCCCTTATTTGTCTATTTAAGCGCTATTACATAGCTGATATATTAAAGTTTGACTTTTTATATTTTTTTTAGATTGAAATTTCATAATGTTAGCGTGTGTTTTTAACATTGCCGATTTTTAATTTCTGTATTACTTTACTATTTTCCCCTCAATTCCAGAGAAGTAATCACGTAGCGGTAATAAATCATACCACTACTAATAATTTCCTTCTTTTACTAATAACATTTATTATCGTACTATCAAGTTATAACGATATTGATGATAACGAGAAACGTTGTTGCGGCACAAATTGTTGCCGCGTCACAAATTATTGTCACAGGCGACAATTTGTGACGATTTGTGAAAAACCTGACGGCACCAATTGTTGCCAGCCATAATCAAAGCATGTTGCGGCATAAATTAAATTGTTTGTGGGTATGTGGGTATGTGTGTGTGTGTGTGTGTGTGTGTGTGTGTGTGTGTGTGTGTGTGTGTGTGTGTGTGTGTGTGTGTGTGTGTGTGTGTGTGTGTGTGTGTGTGTGTGTGTGTGTGTGTGTGTTAAGGTGTACTTGTGTGTGTTAACATGTGTTTGTTTGTGTATCTGTTTCTTTGTTTGTCTGTTTGTGTGTCTGTATGTGTCTGTGTGTGTATGTGCCTGTTTGTGTGTCTGCGTGGTTGTCTGCGGTCTGATTGTGTCTGTATGTCTGTATGTATCTTTGTGTCAATGTGTCTGGATGTGTCTATTATCTGTTTCTGTGTCTGTGTGTTGCATTTTGTCAGTATGTGTCTGTGTGTCTGTTTGTATGTCCGTGTGTATCTGTTCTGTCTGAATGTGTATGTCTGTGTGTCTGTGTGTTTGTTTTTGTCTAATTGTGTATGTGTCTGTGTCTGTATGTGCCTGTGTGTCTGTACGGTATGTGTCTTTGTGTCTCTGTGTGTTTACATGTGTGTCTGTATATGTCTGTGCTTTTGTTTGAGTCTGTGTGTCTGTTTGTATGTGTGTTTGTTTATGTGTGTCTGTATGTTTGTCTGTGTGCTTGTGTGTATCTGTATGTGTCTGTGCGTCTGTATGTATCTGTTCTGTTCAGACACACACAGACACTTACAGACAAACAGAAACATACAAACACAGGGACACATATACAAACACACAGACACACAAACAGACACATACAAACACACAGCACACAGACACACAAACAGACAACAGACACATACAAACACGTAGACACACACATACATACACAGACGCACAGACACATACAGACACACGAACA
>JZLH01S0024968.1:100785-111736 GCA_001188425.1 Eucidaris tribuloides | reverse complement strand
TGTGTGCAAATCGGCAATGCAATGATGCCACACACGATTTTCACTGGGTTTGTAACCATATTTCACAATGTCACCACCCTTGTGTTACACTCAATTTAGGGAACTGTTATTTTTGTGTGTGTGTGTTTTTTTTTATCATAGAGCACACCGACGGCCAAGTCATCAATGAAAGTGGTGTTGAAGCGATGTCATGCACACAAATGCATAGGAGAATTGCTCCTCCACAACCACTGACAACATCAGCATTTTGCAAATTTACGCACCATATCATGATATGACCAATTTTAGTTTTTAAGCTTTCAAATATTTCAAAAATACTGAAATCTCATAAGTGTATGAATTGTGATCGAATTCTTTTACAATTAGCTGGACTTGTCCCGTTAGTGGTGTGCACGTCTCATTCACCGATTTAATGCATACTCCATTAACTGTAAATTATTTAATATCAAATAAATATGATTTTATACATGCAATAACTATGAAAAATTGTGAAGGGCAATTGAATTCAGCAAGATATAAATGTATGTCAATTACATGTTGTACTACAAATGCTACTACTAACTACAACTTTTACTACTACTACTGCTACTACTACTACTACTACAACTACATGTACTACCACTATTACTACTATTATCACTACTACTACTGCTACTACTACTACTACTACTACTACTACTACTACTACTACTACTACTACTACTACTACCACCACCACCACCACCACCACCACCACCACTATAACCACACATAAATATTATTAAATTTGACCCAATGCCATTTACAATTTACCCCTAAGTAATATCAGTGTCAGAAAAATGAATAAACCCAACGTTAGTATAAATTAAAAGAACTTTGCTTGTTGACCACTCATCTACACGTAACAAGATACACGGTCGTTGTGTTTTATTGGTCTCACGTGAACACAAATGTATGGGACTACAACATATTCAATTTAACGTTTACGCCTAACTCTTGAGTTCCGCCATAAAGGCTACGTAGTGATGAAGGTGCACTTCCACCCCCGTTGTAAGACAGGCGCGAACCATGTTTGGTTGAAAATGAATCTGTGAGTACTTTGCTTGTTATAGATGTAATGAGGCAGTAGCAATTTAAATCATATCTGTTTACACCAAAGTCTTATTCCCTTTACTAAGCATGCCAAACCATGAGATTTTATAAGAACTGCAATGGTATGTTAGATCGCCACCGTATGTACATTATGAATACAAAGCGTTGGTCATCAACAGTGTTGGTGTAATTGATAAGACCAAGGATCATCAGAAATAAGGTTATTCTTTATTTCCTTCGCTTGAGCAATAGAATCTCATTGTAAGATATATAGCTGAATCAGTTCCACAAAGTAGCAGAGCTACAAATCATAAAAAATTACTTTTATCTTACCAGATATGTTTTGCTCATGGACTATTATGGATAGTTCAAAATTAACAGCAACATTTTTTTTTCATAAAAGTAGAAGAATAAGAACAATAGAGTTATGAAAATTTGAGAAAAATTGGACAACTATGCATAAAGAAAATTATTTTTTGAAATTTGTGAAAGTCATTAAGAAATTGGCATCGTTGTGACACTTACTATGAGCATTTATCCAATCATTTTATACGATACATTCTGAAACCTCAAATGCTATAAATCAATATTTCAAAGGGCTGAGGAGTGACAACGCTTTCTAAAGTTGCATTCAACCTGTTAGACAGCTGAATCTAAAAGTATTCATGCTAGATTCAGGTGGATAAAAGGTTGCAAATGCCTCTTAAAAATGGTCACTCGTCAGTCCTTTTAAGTAATGAAATTTCATTGGTTAGACAGTAAGACATCACTAAGTTTTTATTTGAATATTTATTCCTGAACATACCTACTTCACGCAGGGCAAATAGTCACATACAGTACACGGAGTACGGAGATAAAGAATATATTTTTCTTTAGAGAAAATAGTGACAGTTTGTATATGAAACAAATGGAGGGTCGCATAGAATAATGCAGCCTTGTTGCGTTGATTTGTTTTGATGATTATAAGAATAAAAAAATAACCTTTTCATGATTGCATGATTCATCTCAATCGTTGACGGATGTGTTTTTCTGATTTGTCTCACAAACAAAGCAACTTATACTATTCAGTCTGGAAATCAATTGCAGGCATTTCTCGAAAAAAGATTGCACAAGTCAAAAGCACTCCTCTGTGGGCTTTAGGTATAAAGATATATTTGTGATTGGCCTAATCAACATTAAAGGGCATATAGTCTACCATTCAAAATGGATCGTTTGTTTTGTTCAATTTTGCTGATTTCAATCTCAGAGATATGTTTAGTTTAACAACGAAAGTGAGAGTCAATTGTTTCAACTTAAAGAGGAAAGAGGCCTAATGCTATCATTGATTGTAGTAAAAGTGGCACAATTGTGATTTTACCTTGTCGTTGTTAACTAAAAATATCTCAAGATTTTAACAAGCAAATTTAACAGAACAAAAGGCATTTGAAAACTAGAAGGCTGCGCCCTTGACGATGATGTAAGCATCATGTCATAACAGAATTTTGTAATTGCCAAAGAGGGCGTTTTCACTTGCACATTTTTTTGAGACACGCCGTACACCCTTCTGTGGGACCTCGGTGGATTTGGTAGTCTGGTGCGAGCAAGATGAAAGGCGGCAAAGATGACTGGAACTTTTCACTTTGACGTCATCATTTTCACAAACTCTGAAATAAGTGTAACAAGAAAATACAATGAACTACGTTGGAGTATAATATGCAAATTTTTTTGCAATTTATTTTCTCGTTAAAACGCAATAAGAAACTCTTTTACGACGCTTAAAGATGGAATGAAACTTAAAATACATTGACACTTTAGGGGACATGTCGATACAGGCAAGATTACATGAGTCCTGCTGATGAAACGGTATACAAACAAAGATGACAAGTGAAGACTGATGTTATTATTTTCTTCAATTCCAAGCTCATAACAGTTACGAAAACACCAAATGTTCAAGTTACTCCAAATGTTATTGCAAGCTGGTGAGTTATCAAATTCCTGTTACATGTATCTGCAAAATCAGAAATTATGTTTTTAACTCCATGAAATATACCTTATGTATGCTATTGTATATAGTGAATATATCGCCAGATTATTAGATTCTTCATCACTGTCAGTATGAAAACCAATTAACATTTTATTTCCAAGAGGCTATTAGACTTGCACACAACTAAATTGTCCAATCATTGTTAAAGACAACGTAATATTCGTTTAAAGAAAATAATTACAGGTACCTATTTACCTGGAACGTAGACAAACAATTTTAAAGAATGTTTATATGGAAATCACGCACATTGATATCCATAATGCTTCTATATCACATCACATGTTTTACCTTCATAATTAACTTGTCCATCTCCATCGATATCAGCTTCTCGGATCATTTCATCCACTTCTTCATCCGTCAGTTTCTCTCCAAGATCGGTCATAACATGACGAAGCTCAGCAGCACTAACAGAAATGAGAAAAAGGACCAGTTTAAAAGCTTGAGAAGGTAAGTTTCCAGAAAGTACTTTAAAGCGACAGGCTACCAACAATCACAGTTCAAAAAAACAAGTGAGCTATATAATCTTCCATGCTTTAAAGAGTCTTTGATACGGTCTACAAATGAAGCCCTGAAAAATAAAAATTGTATTTCAAAATGACTAGTTAGTGCTTTACGAAAGTGAAAATCTACAAATACTCGGGTTGATTGGATTCACCGTGCCCATTTCCTCTCATAGATTTACTGTGTGTAGATTGAGGCTAATTTATACTCCACCGCAGTGGAAGTTCATGGGTGACGTTCATTCCTGCAGATCTTGCCAGTGGCAGCATAACTTTTAAACTTTTGTATTCTAGGATGTAGCTCAGATATCACAGTTTGACTTTTTTTTTAAAATTGAAGCTACACAATGCTTTCAAGAATAGCTCCTCTTTGAGTTTTTTTTTTTTGGGGGGGGGGTGGGGAGCAGTGCACGGAAATCGTCAGTTGATAAGTAACATTAAATATAATATAATTTACAATATGAATTTCATGCTTGTTAAATTAATCAATACTGATATATCCCGAGCATAGAGGCGTACGGGTAAAGGTGTTTTGGGTGCTCAAAACCCCCATGTACCCGGAAAACACCCTTTTTTTTACGGAAAGCCCCCTTTTTGCTTGTCGCTTTGCAATTTGGCCATGGGTCGCTCTGTTTTGTGAGTATTTGCTTGTCAAAAGGTTCACGTTGGACCTGACGGCACTTTTTCTTTGGGCAATTTTTTTTTAGGTCCCATCGATTTGCACGTTAAGAACACCCGCTTTGAAAAACAAATCCCGGTTACACCTGTGATCGTTTGACATGTACTCGGTTTCAGAGGATGTGTGTACATGTATCTATCATGTCTATTGCAGTAGTCAGTAACACCTTCGGCACCACGATACTCTGGGTTCGTCCTGCATGCGGAAGCATCTCACGTTTACTCTCTATGACCCTTTCTTTCTTGCTCTTCAAAGTTTTTCGTATCATAAGATATAATATGGAAGACTATTAGGGAGCGGACAGCACCCGTTTCTTCTTGAAATTCCTTGACCGCATCTATAATCTGTCTTTCACAATTATGCAAAATATAAGGAGCACAAATACTTTCGGTCGCCACTGTATGAATACGTATCTGTATATTCCGGAAAACTTCAGATGAAGTTTGCAACTCGGTGTGTGTGTGTGTGTGTGTGTGTGTGTGTGTGTGTGTGTGTGTGTGTGTGTGTGTGTGTGTGTGTGTGTGTGTGTGTGTGTGTGTGTGTCACTGTGTGTGTGTACGTGTGCGTGTATGTGTGTATACGTATATTCACTACCTTATACAGACAATATGAGTTCGGTACCGACCTTATGATGACTGTTTCCTTATGGACATTTTCGTCTCAAAAGGAAAAACAACACAAGGGTAACCTTGTGCAGCTTTTCAATGCGTAGAATGATTCAGAGCGATATCTCTAAGGGGGGGGGGGGGTACTCAATGTGGACAAATAAGACGTGTGNTGCAAATGTGTGTGTGTGTGTGTGTGTGTGTGTGTGTGTGTGTGAAGACTGGCCCTGTGTGTCTGGTGGGGCGCTGATCATATCTCATGTAAAATTCGTATAATCACTATCATTAGTATAATGTAATGATAACATTAGTGGCACTATGCAACGTGCAGAATTACATTTGTCGTTGCTTCGTCCGACAAGCCTCTGGCAAGCTATCTTGGGCCTGTTTCATAAAGCTGTTCGTAAAGTTACGCATGACTTTACGAACGACTCGATATGAAGTGCCAAGTAAAAAGACAAAAGTTTTTCATGTCATTTTAAGAAAGTAGGATTAATGTCAATTACATTTTGCCCCCAACTAAAGTTTGCAATGAAATGCTTGTTAAATGGTTAAGAGTAAGAATGTTAATCTATATTTGCATATTTGAACATTAGCAGACGTGATGTCAATACTGAGTCCATAAACTATTTTCTCAATAGTTTATGGACTCACATTTGCCTTGCCATATTCAAGTCATTCGTAAAGTCATGCGTAAATTACGAACGGCTTTATGAAACAGGCCTCAAGTTCTCACGAGCAAACTTTGTCAGAAATGTATGCATAAAATTTGCCTACATTACCAAGTGGTTTACTGGTCAGACTCCTTGCTGACTACTTACCTGATAAATCCGTTGCCATCCTTGTCAAATACTCGAAATGCTTCTCTAATCTCCTCCTCGCTGTCTGTAACTTTCATTTTTCGCGCCATCATTGTGAGAAATTCGGGGAAGTCGATTGTACCGTTACCTAAAGTTAGCAAATTGAATTAAACAAGCAAGGAGAAGATAAGAAGCACAGCCGGAATAAGAAATTTGGGAAGCAGATGAAAAAAGGGTCATTAAGTCATGGTACTGACTACTGAGTTCACTCATGGGCGTCAGCAAGTGGTGGATAAGGGACATATTCCCCACTTTCCAAAGTGAGGGAAACACCATTCCACACAGCCCCAGTCAGTAAGTGCCGTGTCTCATGACGTTGGCGATCACGGAGGGCCATAATGCTGTCTTTAGTGCTTTGTATTAGTTTTACAGCCGATTCCCTGCTCTCCCAGTCAATCTTAACCCCCCTCATTTATATCACACTTCTTCTTCCCCTACCTCTTTTCTCCTCTTTTTTTGTATTATTATCAGGGCAATGCTTAGACCATCCTTGCGAAGTATCCAGTATTTTATCCAGTAACATTGATTGAAAGTGATTGCAATAATTTCTCCATAAATTACTTCTGATTTCGTCAATCTCATCTGTCAATTTGTGTATATGTTTAGTTTGTAGCATATCAATCGTCTTTTGATCATTTAGTTATTCTACATGACATGTATAATTGAATAGCATTGCATTTTAATTTTTGAGTATTTATTGTATTATAATGGTTAATTCTGTGAAATGTTCAATATATTGCGATTTTTAATTTCAGGGCCATGGGAGACCAATGTATATTGAATGGGCAACCCTGGTAAAATAAATAAATAAATAAATAAATAAAAATAATTAAAGTACATGACCCAAAAATCTCTGTGTGTGATTTCTATCTCAGCTATTAGTTTCCTTCTTCCAACTGCACCACTGCGGAACACCTCTTCATTACTTGTTATTTACTAATTGCCTAACAACCATTCCATGTCAGTGTCACGCATGCTGTATGTCACGAGTCACAAGCCAGGGTATAGATGATTGTTTTTCGTGATCAGGTAAAACAATCAGCTTCACTTATTTTCTCGGTTTAGTATATCCTGGCTTGTGACTTGTGTGACATAAGGCATGCGTGACTCGCGTGACACTTACACGGAATGGCTGCTGATATAACTACTTCTTAAAATCATAATCTGTTCAAGTCAAGTCGGTAATCATATATACCTATAATCACTAATTGTTGAACAGATCCTGGTAGAATTTATAACTAAAAAGATGAAAATGTTGGAGACCTTCGCCCCAAAACGACATTAATATTTTGCCGCTGTGATATCTCCTGACTAATCATGTAAACATCACAACTTTCTAACAAACAAAAAATGAAAAAATACACATTTCCAAAAAAATGTCAGATTGTTTGAGTCTATACTACTTTTCTCAAGAACAAAATTTGTCTTGATACATACCATCAGCATCAACTTCATTGATCATGTCTTGGAGCTCAGCTTCTGTAGGGTTCTGACCCAATGATCGCATTACAGTCCCCAATTCCTTGGTGGTAATTGTGCCATCACCATCCTTGTCGAAGAGGGAGAAAGCCTCTTTGAATTCTGTGGATTGAAATCAAATTATACTGTTTCAGCAGCTACGTTTAAAACTATGCGTATATAAAACTTTTTCTACTTTTAAGAGGACCGAGAAGTAACAACACTTTTTCTATTTTATATCTAAGATTTTATTTATCTGGATTGAACATTGATAAGGTGGAGGTGTGGTGGTGTAATTCATTATTCTCTACTTCTCATGCAGGGAGGTTGGATTCGATACCCACCGCGTCCATTTTCGTCCTTCAGAAAAGCGATTTATCCACATTGCTGCTCCTTATCAACGAGTGAAATGGGGATCTGGTGGACACTAGGGGTAATAATAATTGCAGGGGCCTCTGGGGAAGCAGTGTTTGTCACAGAAGACACAACTCTGCGGCAGTGTTATAGTCCAGTCCGGGTTTCCAAGTCCGAGTCCGAGTCCAAGTCCAAGTCCAAGTCCAAGTCCGGGCCCCCGAGTCCGAGTCTGAGTCCGAGTCCGAGTCCCACAGTGTATGTGTTATGCTGACAAGGCGACAGAATTATTTGTAAAAAGGGTTGAAATTGAAGCATTGGGACAACTCAGTCTGAGGATAACCCCCCAGGATAAGTCTCTTGCAAGGAAAATTCATATTTTTTAAAACTGCAAACATTGTTAAACTCCTCAGGGAGAGTTGCCCTCCAGTGGATTGTCCCGGCGGAGTTGTCATTTGGGAGTCGTCCCGGGATAGTTGTCCTTGGGGTGAGTTGACGTAGGGGGAGTTATACTTAGGGGAGCTGTTCTATGGGGGAGTTTTCAGGTGGGTGTCGTCCCCTGAGAATTTGTCTTCCGGGGGGAGTTGTCAGGTGGGGGTTGTCCTTGGAAGGAGTTGTCCTTGGGGCATTGTTCAAGGGGAGCTCTTCATTGGGAAGTTGTCAAGTGGGAGTCGTCACTGAGAGAGTTGCCTTCGGAGGAGTTGCCATGTGAAAGTCTTTCCGAGTTATCCTCGGGGGAGTTGTCCTTTGGGGGAGTTGTCCTGTGGGGAGTAGTTGTTCTCCGGGGGGGCTGTTCTTCAGGGGAATTGTCTGGTGGGAGTCGTCCCTGGGCATTGTGGCGAGTTGACTTCAGGGGGAGGGGGATGTTGTCAGGTGGGAATTGTCCTTTGGGGGAGTTGTCCTTCCTTGGGAAATATTGTGCGGGGGGAGGGGCTGTTCTCTGGGGGATGTTGTCAGGTGGGAGTAGTCCCTGGGGGAGTTGGCGAGTCATCCGCGGGGGAGTTGTCAGGTGGGAGTCGTCCCCCGAGGAGTTCTAGGGGAAACTGTTCTTCAGGGGAGTTCTCAGGTGAGAGTTGACCTTCCTTGGGGGAATTTGTCCAGGGAGAGTTGTTATCTGGGGAGGGCTATTCTCTGGGGGACGTTGTCACGTGGAAGTCGTCCCAGGGGGAGTTGTCCTTGGGGGAGAAGTTCTTACGGGGAGCTGTCCTGCCAAGGGGTTATCAAGTTGGAGTCGTCCGCTGGGGAGTTGTCCCGCGAGGGAGTCGTCCCCGGGAGAAGCTGTTCTCGAGGGTGACTGTCCACTGGGGGAATTGTCTTCCAGGGGAGTTGTGAGGTGCACTTTAGTCATCTGGAATTAATAAATTACTACTTCTTAAATACTTCATATGAAACTATGAAATGCATGATTCATTAAAAACATTTGTATTGATATATATATATATATTCTCTCTGGCAAATAGTTACAGTGCCCTTTATGGTTCAGTGATACAGTTCAATTGCTCTGTTCTAGACTCAGTTCAGGTTTGCTCAAAACAGTTCTGTTTGTAAAATAAGCACACGATTTTAAAAATGAGGCACACTCTTTTTAGTGTTCTTGTCCTGTAAGACACAGAACTTGCATTAAATATAGAATTATACATCTATGCTCTAGGAGATACCTGACAGATGTTAAGACAATCATACAGGATGATGTAGAAACAAGTACAAAAATGCATCAAAGCATGGAGAATGCTCCACTTTGCAAAACCCATTGGGACTCGCTTGGGACTCGGGCCCGAGTCCGAGTCCCATGTATCTGAGTCCGAGTCTGAGTCCGAGTCCTTAGGCTCCGATTCCGAGTCCGAGTCCGAGTCCGGGATTTTCGGACTCGAGTCCGGTCTCGAGTCCTACAACACTGCCCTGGGGAAATAAAACTTCATTATCGTTATTAATAACATTACTAATAATGTCATTCAGCTGGTTAAAATGTTCAATGTATAATCTAGAAAGTGTTGTGACAAAGTTTGGCCCTTTCAATAGCTAACTTAGCATTCGAGTTTTTGGTACACATCAAAGAATGGATCATTCAAGTTCAACATGCATGAAAACAATGGATCTAAACCTTCAGGTTAATTCACAAGCAGAGCTTGTCTCCATCATTTTTTTCTAGTCAAAATGCTTTCTCCCTCGCAAAATCATTCATAAGCAGGACATCATTGCCCGGGAAAACGCTGCTCAGGGTATACTTACGTGGTTTTCCATATTGAATGACACTTAAATACTCAATACTCCACTTCAATATGGGCGTGGCCCATGTAGAAATATTCTGATGTTTGACACTCAATGATAGCCTATATACTCTGCCACACTCTAAGAAAAAAGGTTCTCAAAAGGCTCTCAACTTTGTCACAATATAGCTCTGTACCAATTGTACCAATTTTGTGCTTATCGGAACCATTTTACGTGGAAAAGGTTCGTATGAAAACCATTTTGTTAAAAACGGTGTTGACAAGAACCTTTTGTTAATCCAAAAGGTTCCATTAGCACTCAAAGTGGTCCTGCTATAATGGTTCAACTATTGTGACAAAAATGGTTCTACAGCGAACGTTTTTTTTTTCTGCATGATCCATGTGGGAAAAAGAATGGAGAGGATGCAACATCAACAAACAGGCATGAAAACTTACCCGCAATTTGCTCCTCCGTTAGTTGATCAGCCTGTAGAAAATGGAACAACAAGTGTACAATGTGCAAATATAAACTCCTCAAAAAAAGTTTGGAAATCTGACTTTGAGCGAGTATTTCTCCCTTCTTGTAGTAGCAATTAAGGCATGCTTGGTACCAGCGGAAAGATTATTTAATTTCCTTTAAGATAATACCCTACCTGTTATGATTATTTCAGCAGGGAAAAGGCAGTATTTAAAAATGTGGGATAAAGTGTAAATTGAAAAGCTGCAAAATGAACGGTGGTCGTGAAGAGTCCATAGGGAACGTGTTGTTTTGTCTGGAGTTATGTCTTTTGTTTTCAACTGGTCAGGCATGAATGTCAGTTTCAAAAGGAGCTCCTTCCACTTCATTTGTTTATGACTTTAAGACCGAATAGTTTGAGATCTGTTTTTAAAAGCTCATACATGTTTTTCTTCTTTTTTTCGTTTGTTTCTTTGGGTGCTTGCTTGTGCACATGTTTGTTTGAATCCATGATAGTGTTAGTGTTACAATGCACAATGACCAACAGACATTGGAAAACTCACTCATCAACAGGGAAATAAGAAATAAGGCGATTTACCGAACTTAGGCCATTTGCGAAGCCTTTAATCTCAGAGTCATGTGAAATTTGTAGTTGCAGGAGCTCCTTTTGGAAATTGACATTCATGCCTGACCAGCTGAGAACAAAAGATATAACTCCATACAAAAGAACATGTCCTGTA
>JZLH01S0024968.1:71778-83634 GCA_001188425.1 Eucidaris tribuloides | reverse complement strand
TCAATCTTGCCATTTAGTCCTCAAAGTATTTTGAATATTTTGTGTGAATTTTAGAATATCGTCCTGATGAGAATAGGAAGTGTAGAGTCCCACGATTGAAAGAACATCGGTAAGGTAAGAAAAGCACCATCCACAATAACGCAGTTCATTTGTCGTTGGTCTTTTTGCATGTATGTGACGTGCGCCATAGTTGGGGGGCTTCTAGAGAGTAGCAAAAGACGAAGTAATAACCCAGGTTTCCTACTGTTCGGCCCTCATCTGGCAAAAGGGTCTATGTGCACATACGCCCTCGAAAAATTTACTGAGAAAAAATTGACTTTGAAGAATCATTTCATTTACTTCTTGAGAATGTATTTTAGCCGGTGGACTCCATTCTATTAGTTAGTTTATCGGCGTGATTCTATTGAAGCTAGTTTTCCGGAATGAACCGGCTAATGGAGTAGAAGATCTCAATAGAAACAGACCTCCGCCGTTATTCGTCTTTTAAGGCTCGTTTACACTATGTTCCCGGTGACCACGGCAGCCCCGTTTGCCCGAAACGTAGTTAACCGTGGGATTTGGCCATGTTTTTTCTCCGTATTCAAGTTTTATTAGGGCTTGCTAAGTTTTCTTGTGATCTATCACGGTATCGTGACGGGTCGTGGAAAGAAATAAGTTGCCGAGTCCCGGAGGCTCGAAGGCTCACTACGTTCGGCCCACGGTCTACCACGGATGCCACTACGTTCCCATCCGACCCGTCACCTTCTGTTGGGGTCCCTTACGTTTTCCACGTTCTGATCAAGGTCTGACACGTTTTTAACGCTCTCTAACGCTTCTACGGATGGAACGTGAACGCTGGGTAGCTTTGGAGCACGTTTTTGCCCACGGTAAAGAAAGCTTCCCGAGCATGCAGCAGTGTGTATTAACGAGATTGTACAAGAGAAAATTATAATTTTGGTATATAAAATCATATACGACCTTGTTATGCTTTGGTATTTGCACGAAAGCTAAAAGAACTATATTCAAATAAAATTATTTCATTTTTCATGTGTTTTGTCTAACTTGAGATGAGAATTTTCTGCAGCTCAAATAATCAAAATTGTTATGTCCACTGTACGCGTATGTGAATTTGTTGAAAAAGAACTCATATAGATAAGTCAATCATGAAATTCTTCAGTGATTCATCACAAACATAATTTTTCAAGGCATTTAGATAGTTATGATTGTTCTATATATTACATAAAAAAGGAAAATTTGCATTAACAAAAGACAACAAATGAATATACATGCAACGGGTTCAACATGGAAAGAGTGTTAATGTTTAATCAATTGTACGGTCCCTACAGACACAACCTTAGCTTTTGATGTGGCCTTTCAACATTCAAGAACACACAATAAGTATAACATATTTTATAAAGTGAATGTTTTATGTAATTCACTCATTATTTTTTTCTTACTGTTAATCTGTTAGAGGCCAAATTGTTTGACTATTATTTTTTCACAATTATGATTAACACAATTCGTTTCAAGTCAAATCGGATTTTGACCATTAATTCAAAAAATGGTACAGAACGCGCGTCTTGAACGCGACTGAAAAAAAGGTTTTCATAACTCTTGGATAACAAAATAATTAGATGAAAGAGAGTGAATGAAAAAACTGGTTATTGTATCTTTACTGCTGATACCATATATACCACAAACTTTCTTGAGCAAAGTTTAGACCAAAAATATTTTTTTTCCAGATTTCCCTTTTGCAATATCGTACAGCAAAATATATAACTGCAATAATTAATAATGACGTGGCACCCTCCTGCCAACTTGCTTAGAGGTTATATTTCGAGCTCAGGAAGATCCGTGTAGTGCCCTCCTGCCCGGGCCGGCCATTTTATATCCCTCCCATAATCCTTCGCCGTATCAGACCCGTATTACAATGCAACGCGCGCGTATTCTTTTAGGCCCCCAAACTGTCACTCCTGACGCTACGTGACGAACGCCGACAACATTGGCTACATACCACATTGATTACAGATCAGAACCGTGACAAAACGGCGGTCAGAACGTGACAACAACTGAAATGATCGTCGGTAAGCTGTCCGGGAAAACACATCTTCAGTCGCGCGTACGACAGCCTCTAAGCTATTGCTTACGGTTATACGTAACATGCACTATCTATGTGCGTTTAACATCGTTTTACACGGCTCCAGGTTTCGCCCATCGGCCACCAGTGACTACCCGTGCATAATTTTTGACAGTTAAAAATCTGGCCGCGATCTACTGGCAATCACCGGACTGTCACGTTGCCCAGCGCCGTTTCTAATCGCGTGGTTTCAACGTCTATCCGTTTTGTCCACGGTCTGGGCCTGAAACGTGGTGCCGTGGCCACCCGAACATATGTAAACGCGCATTAGCGGAGAAAGTTTCGCCGGTATTTTTCCTGCTTTTTTCGCAGGTAATAGCGAGAAAGATACCGCGTAAGACGTCAATAGAAACACCCCGGGAGGGGGGGGGGGCAATCAAATGTTATTGCTGTATACAATCGTGATCCAAAAAACAACGCGTTTAAAGGGGTGTTTTTTTCAGTTTTTTAGCCGCGGCCCGCGCGTGCCACTCGTTAGGTATAAAACAACCACAGAAATTTTCCAAAAAAAAAAAAGGGTGGTTTTGAAAGACTGGTGCCAACACGGTCAAGACGTATCATAGGCGTATGTTTTTTTTTTTTATGCTTTTTTTTCAAGACTGTCAAAACTGTTTAGGTATGTTTCCCCCAAATTCTTGTCTATTTAAGCTTATTGGTTGAGTAAGTAGACAAAACTTTTTAGGCGGTTATATTCTGGCTGACAACTTTGTTTTAGGGCAAACATTGTAAATGAACGCCCGTCGAAAAACCTTGTAGAGGGTTATTTTGCAGCACAGAGAAAACTTGTTTATTGGGTGTCAATGAAAAATTTGGTCACCGCATGTGACTAGCTATAATATGACTGGCCCCCGGATAGAAACAGACCTTCTCGCGCCATTACGGTGTTTGACCGGTGAGAAACCGGAAATAAACAAAACCACGTAAATCGGCAATACACGAATCCCTGAGCGCAGCGCGCGTGTGTTTGATGAGCATAAATTATGACTTCGGTCATCCCACAATACCTTGAGGCAACCCAGGTCAACGGACTTTTAGCCGGTAATCGTACGATCCCGTTACGGAAAACGCAATCCAATAGAAACAGACCGTCTCTGCTGTTAGCCGGTTAAATTTTATCCGGATAAATACGGTAGTCTCAATAGAAACACGCTGTTATGTTTGAAAGATTATTCTTTGTCCTTTTATAGTATTCCAATCCGTTTATATTTTGGTCAAGATCTGATTTAATGCAGATACACCCTTTTTCCAGATAAATGATGCAATGCATAGTTTGCAATCAGATCCTTTTGCCAGATTAGGGCCGTTTTCTTGAGCCAAACAAATGCAGAGGTGAAGTGGACGAAGCGATGTCTCGTTCTCAAAACCTAACAGGTCTATAATAAATTGTTGGCTAAGTACAAGCCATTCCATCCATCGGAAACATGGGAAAAGTTCAACATCTAGCAGCCATAGTCAATGTACTAATTAATGCATCAAATTTACCTCCGTGCCACATCTAATTAAACCGATTAGGTTAATATTATCAGTAACTTCAACCTTAGGCATACGTTAGAACTTAATTCCATGACCTTTGCCTTGAAATAACTTATGAACAGCATTCCCCATCTTTTGAGAGACAGGAATGTTAAAGTTACAATGGCCCATATTCTGGAGTTACACACAGTTTTAACCAACCCATAACTATTAATTCAGTCTTTGATCTACGACAAAAATACTAAAATGACCAATGCACTTTTGATTGGACACATGTGAAAAATTACACCGTGATAATTGTTTCTGCAAACCCAATCGGACAGGTAAGTATCTGTGATATTTGTTGCAAATGAACAATCTGATATATGTACTATGTTTGCTTTCTACTGATGGGCAGACGGACAAATATTTTGCATCCAGAAACTTTCATTATGGTATATTTTATTTTTATTTACTTCATGATTTATCTTGATATCTATTATGCAATCCATTTGAATGCAGAGGAAATTGTACCGAGCTATACTCGTAGTTACAATTTTAACCTAACGTGATGCTAAGAGGAGCTGTATATTTTGTGTATCAATGACTAGCAATAAAGGGCAAGAAACACAATCTTAGTATGTTTGATCATATTACCATGTATTCTGAACACAAAGCATGAATCTTCAGATTTACTTTTGAAGTAAATGAGAACGACGGATGTCAGAATATTATTAATCATAGATTTTTTTCTTTGCTGAGCAATTTATCTCAATATAAAATACACGAGTTGTGTTTTTTCAAGTCCAATTAACAACAATGTTCAAAATCTAAAAAACACCTAATCTTACCAGTTGTGTCTGATTACGATTATGATGAACAGTTTACAATGTTCATGACCTTGGCGGTAATTACGTCACAGGCAAGACGGGAGGCTGGTAAAATCATACTGGAACGTCTCACTTGGCTGTCATCATCGTCACAAACTCTGCATTGAATATGAAAATAAAGTTAAATACAGAATGAATTGCTAAAATAGAACATTCATTTTCTTTTGTTACTAATTTACATTGTCTAAATTACTTATACAGTGTATGCATGTATTCTGGTAGTCCGTCCTTTCAAGCCCAGCTTATGGCGGCGCCCTTCTGCATTTAAAATATATTCTGTTATCATGTACCGTAGTATATCCTGGTCGTATAAACTATAGTTATCTTAACTTTTTCTGTTTATGTAATGTATATAATGCAATTTGTGTACTTTGTATTATTTCAATGATTATATTTATTGTCAATAATATTGTAATTTTGTTTTGTGTCATTCATATAATGTTATTAAAATGCAGAAACCTTTTCAAACAAATAAAACAAGAAAAACTGTTCTGCTTTCATGGAATGTATCATAAAACACACATGGAAATTATATACATTTCTTTTTAGTGGTCGAGTCTCTGTTTTGGAAAAAGTAAATTATAAAGTAATTATATTATACTTCTTTTGGACCAAAACAAAAATATTGATTCAAATCAAATTTAAATAACAGTTGAATCTCTTGATTTAAATCTGCCAACACTGCAATCACAGTCAAGGACAATTGAATAGAATCTTTGCGTCAAGAGATATTATACACATTCAATGTCAAACATTTTGAATGATATGACTTTGAGGTCAATCCAGTAAATCAGTTGAATATAGGCCTACGTACTGTCTTTACGTTTCATTCACGTCACATATTTTACCTTCATAATTGACTTGCCCGTCTCCATCAATGTCAGCTTCCCGTATCATTTCATCCACTTCTTCATCCGTCAGTTTCTCTCCAAGATTGGTCATAACATGACGAAGCTCAGCAGCACTAACAGAAACGAGAAATTCGACCAGTTTAAAAGCTCGAGTTAGCAGTGGTTAGTAAGTTTCCAGAGATTACTTGAAGAAGAGCACTGATTTTATTTCCTTTGAGAAGAACTGCTATTGATCAACGTTATTGACAGTAGCGTACCTGGCGTACGAAGTCAGGGGAGGCAATTGTTTTTTTCAGCGGTCCGCTGCCAGACTCCAAAAGTCCTGCAAGACCAGAAAAAGCTAATGAGAGCGGAGGGTGGGTGGGCTCAAATTTCTTGGGTCACCTTTTTCTGCAGGGGGGAGGGGGTCCTTTTGGTACATGGTGCTCCTCCCAGATCAGCTGACAAGCAAAACAAAGTCGCTTCGTCGGGGGGCACTCTGCCCCCCTGCCCCCCCCCCATCCATAGGTACGCTAGTGGTTATAGTTATCTGGTGGATAAATTACATCCAAATTAATTACATCCAACAGACCTATTTAGTGAGTTATTCAAATTTACAGAAATAATGTTAACGAGGTTTTCCATTACCTACATTTAATGAACTACAGTACTTGGAATTTTGTCTACATGTTTGTCTACATGCATTACTTACAGGTTTATTTCAGCAAAGTCTAAGGCAGCATCATTTGCTTTGTGTAAACTTGGTAAGGTCCGTCAATTCTTGGATGCAAAGACAACTAAGAAGCTTGTACAGGCTCCAGTGACATGTCATCTAGACTATTGTAATAGTTTACTCTTTAACATGCCAGATTCCCAACTGAACAGACTGCAAGTAATTCAAAACTCCGCAGCGCGATTAATCACCCGCACTAAGAAACAATCCCATATCACACCAGTATTGAAGCAACTACATTGGCTCCCAATCCAGTCACGTTTAATATTCAAAATACTGCTTTTAACCATTAAGTGTTTGCATGCAATGGCTCCAAAATATCTCAGTGAATGTCTAATTAGGTATGTACCATCTCGCAATCTAAAATATACTGAAAAGGATCTTTTGCATTGTCCGAGTATTCAGACTAAGTTTTATGGGGGGCGATCTTTCGCTCATGCTGCCCCTTCACTGTAGAATATCATCCCATCATATTTGAAGAATTCCTCTACAACACAAAAGTTTAAATCCTCCTTAAAGGCACTGTATAAGTGTTTCCAGTTAAAAAAATCTGAGCTGCATGATTCCCCATGCTACCAGTGTCTCTGACATGGTCTAAAAATGAAGCCCTGAAAAAAATTGCAGTTTAATACGATCAGTAAGTGCTTTAAAAAAGTAAAAATCATTGAGAGACCATTCCAGCTTTCCCCCATAGACTGCCGTGTTGCAGAATTTCCTATCGCCCGGTAGGAAATTAATGTGCCAATTTGTATCTGCACATATTGTACTAGTGACAGCATTACTGTCTAAACTTTTGTGTTCTAAGGTGTTTATTTGTCCATTCAAACACTGTGAGATTATGTCAGATAGCAAAGTTCGACAATTTTTTTAAATGTGTCTTCCACAGTGTTATCTAGCGTCTTTAAAAACATATTTATTCAAAAAGCACTTTGACTGAGTTATGATTAACAGCTGCCAGCATCTTTCTTAACATTTTCTTTTTCTTTCAAAAAGCGCATAGAGATAAATTTGGCAGTAATGTGCGCTATATAAACATTGTGGCATTATCATTATTATTATTTTTATTATTGCTATATCGGGCAAGCCCTTGGCACACTTTTCAGGTTGTCAAGAACAACCTTTGGTTAAAACTTATCTGCA
Organism: Eucidaris tribuloides; assembly: GCA_001188425.1. Lineage (NCBI taxonomy): Eukaryota > Metazoa > Echinodermata > Echinoidea > Cidaroida > Cidaridae > Eucidaris > Eucidaris tribuloides. Next base: position 76,473 of record JZLH01S0024968.1, on the reverse strand, counting down.
TAAAATTTGAACGCATTAGTGAACAGGTGTATTCTGATTAACAAATTTCCTGTGAAAAAAGCAGACTGCATCAACCCTGCCCATAACATTTTGTGTCCCGTGTAAATGGACAGACAGACGGACAACCCAAAATGTGTATTTTGCTGAAAAAAAAAATACAGACAAAAGGTAATATCTGGGGACATGCTGACAACCTACCTGATGTATCCATTGCCATCCTTGTCAAATACTCTAAATGCTTCACGGATTTCTTCCTCGCTATCGGTATCTTTCATTTTTCTTGCCATCATTGTGAGGAATTCAGGGAAGTCGATTGTACCATTTCCTGACATAGAGATGAGGGAAATGTGTAAAACAAATGAAAAATACAAAACACAATATAACTAAACTCCTCAAAAAAAGTTTGGAAATCTGAGTTTGATCAGTTGTATCTCCCGTTTTGTAGCAATATTCAATGCAAGCTTGGTATCATCTGAAAGATTATTTAATTTTCTTTAAAATGATACCCTACTTGTTACGATTATGCCATCAGGAAAAGAGTAGTGTTCAAAAACGTGGTGTAAAGTGTAAATTGAAAAGCTGCAAAATGACCAAAGTTCGGTAAGTCACACAATTTTTGTTGTTGTTGATGGGGGAGTTTCCTAATTGTCTCTTTGGTTGTTACGCATTCTAATGTGAACATTGACATGGACTGAAACAAACACATACATAATTAAACAAACAACAACAATAAAAAGTAAAAAAACTTTATGGGCATTTACAAACTGGACACAAGGCATTTAATCTCACAGACCTTTCACCACATTAACACAACAAACAAACAAAAAGTGGCAGGAGCTTGATTTACATGGGTTTTCATGTTAATCTTCACGTGGATCTTTGATTTCATCAATTTTCATTGATTTTAATTACATGATCAGAGTTCAGAATCGGATGGATGACCCACTTGCCCACACCACCGCCTGGCACCGCTCCCGGGGCACCGCTTCGCCATGCTGTTGATGAGCTTTGTGATTCGTTGCTGTGGGATGGCATTCCACTCGTCAATCAGTAATTGACGCAGACCTGCCAATGTTGTTGCATTTGTGACTTTCTTCCGTACAGCCCGGCCGAGTCGATCTCTCAAATGTTCACTGGGGTTGAGGTCTGGGCTGCATGCAGGCCAGTCCATTCTCGTGATACCCTCTTTCTGAGAAAATCCATGAAAATCAAGGTAATGCCACTTCTTAATTACTTTGTGGTTGTGTAATGTGGTGAAAGGTCTGAGATAAATGGCCTTATGTTAAAGGATTTTTCAACATGCCGGCATACATGTTTTTTTTTGTTTATTTTTTTACTTGTTGTTGTTGTTGGTTTGCTTCACTTGTGCAGCGTGTTTTATTTCAATCCAGTGCCAGTGTTCACGAATTAGAATTCATAACGACCGAAGAGACATAGGGAAACTCACTCATCAACAACAACAAAAATTGTGTGACTTGCCGAACTTTGGTCATTTTGCAGACTTTTCAATTTACACTTTACACCACATTTTAAGATACTGCCCTTTCCCAGATGGCATATTCATAATAAATAGGATATCATTTTAAAGAAAATTAAATAATCTTTCCCATGATACCATGGTTGCATTGATTATTACTACTAAACGGGAGATATAAGCGATCAAACTCAGATTTCCAAACTTTTTTTGAGGAGTTTATATACAATTACAAATCAACGTAATTACAGGCTTCAGAATAAAATAGACTAGTAAATAGTAACAATATTCGTAGCAAATGAAAGGGCCACTACATCAGGGTAAAGCCACTGACTGTTATTTACTTATTTCATTAAGCGTAAATTTAGTTTTGTAGTTCAAACCAGTATTTTTTATTGCCTTTTAGCGTTTTCTGCTTTCTGCTTAATTTCTTAAAAAAATAAAGTGAACAAATATTTGAAGTGCACTACCTCTTTAGTATTGCTACATCATCAAATAACACACAAAGATTTCTGAAAAGTGACCCTTTCCGATTAAAGTGATTTGAACCTACATTAAATTCACATTACAGTGCAATGAATAATTTTTTTGTTGAATGTGGCATTTTAGCCCAAACTGTCTCCACAATGTAGTTTAACCACGACTTACCTTATAACGACTTATAACCTCTTGTAATTGCAAACAGATCCTAATTGACATCAAAAGTTAATGAAATAGGTTTACTGGAGACTGGAATACCACATTAATGTGCATTCGGGTTCATTGCTTTGCCTATTAAGGAATGAAAAACAGTTGATACATACCATCGGCATCAACTTCATTGATCATGTCTTGGAGCTCAGCTTCTGTAGGGTTCTGACCCAGTGATCGCATTACAGTCCCCAATTCCTTGGTGGTAATTGTGCCATCACCATCCTTGTCGAATAGGGAGAAAGCCTCCTTGAATTCTGTTATTTAAAATCAAATTATATTTACTATATCAGCAACTCAGCATAAAAATACAGGTCCAGGTAAAACGCATCTTTCCTATCGTTGTTGGGCAGAAGTTCTTACAGTTATACTCTATATTTAATACAATTATATTTAAAAAAATATCTACTGATTTACATCTTACTCTGTACACTCAGATTGTCGAGAAAGTATGCTGGGGAGGGACAATTGTCAGTAAGTTTCAAATCCTGATATGACAAGTTTTCAGACGACAAATTTTGATGTAATACCCCCCAGATCTGCCATAACTTCCAAATATAACAGCTCTAAATATCACCTCTGCAATAGATAATATGTAGGCCTATACTGCAATAAACAAATACAGGTTAATTTGATGATCTATGATCTGTAAACTAAAATCCGTAAAAATAAAGACATACCATATTTGATATTCTCAGGAATTATCTTGACTGAAATGAATTGCTAGTTATTCCCTTCTGATGTCAGAAATGCCAAATTACAATCGACAGTGGACAATTAAGGTCTTTCCAAATTCTGAAACTGTGTGCAACATCCTTTAGCAGGGCCAAGGGTTACTGAAACTTACCTGCAATTTGCTCTTCAGTTAGTTGATCAGCCTGCAAATAAAAAGGTTAATAAAGAAATACATTTGCCAAAGTCAAAGAAATTGTAGGGGCCTATAATCTCGACAAACTTTAACTCATACATGACTCTGACATAGTTTCAGGAATGTCTTTGTTTTTGTTAAGTTGTAGAGCACTGTAATACTTCTTATGAATATCATAGGCCTATATTATTTTTGTTATATTGTTCAGGGGAAGATTTAGTTTAACCCTATATTGCAATAAATAGTTTTACGCCTTAAATCAGGATAGATCTATCCAACTTCACAAGGGTACTCAAGTTTCTATTAATACGTTTTCACGCAGACATTCACAATTATGCATCACTGGGTGTTGATTAGTCCGATAAATATAACCGCTAGACTCGTTTTCAACAAATTTGGCATTTTTGGGGTCGAAACAGACGACCGGAAAAATGTAAAAATTTGTCGAAAAATGTTTGTGTAAAAAGGGGTCATAATTATTGGACTGGTGTTGATGTGCAGGCACTAGATCTGTTCTTTTTGTTCCGGGGTCTACTCTTAAAATAATTTTGAGACACAAGTTCACACAACTTTCATCATTCAGTGTTCAACTTTGGTCCAAAATGATATTCCACTGTTATTAGATCACATTTGGATTACACAGTTGTGGAATGGGACCGACTATAACGAACAAAATCAGAGTCTTCATATTTCGAAGAGCAAAATAATGTGATATCTTACAAATACATTTGAGGGAAATTCTTACCCAAGTTACGAATCCATTTTAATAAAACACAAATGTGAAGTAAATCTACCCTCCCTACTCAAGATTATTGCAACATACACTATAACGCATGCATTTTGAGTTGAAGGGGTATGTCCTAATGAAGTTTATTATTGGAAAATAACAAAATTAGTTGAAAAGAAATCTTTCTTCTCCAAGGCGGAGTGATTATTAAATGCAGGTGCACCCATAACAGAGGGGCTGGAACACAAATTTCACATTGTTTCACCTCCCTATATAGGGATGGAGTGTTAATTCACACTAATTCGGTTTCATATTTCCCGTGAAACGGTTTTGATGGTTTGGAAAGACTTCCAACAAACCAAAAATACCAGTATGTTCCTGTGGAGTGGTCTCAGATATACGGGGGATCGGGGCGATTGGAGAAGGAGAAAAAGTATTCATTGATTTCTTGTCAAGTAATGTGTTATTTTCCAACAGTAAACTTCATTAAGACATCATTTATAGAAGACCCTCTCAACTAAAAATGCATGCAAATAAGTTGCAACACTTGAGTACGGAGTGTAGCTCTAGTATAGGCTACATACTAAATACTGTTTCACCCGTTTCTATCAACAAAATATTGATTACCAGACATAACCCATACTCAAACCTACTTGGAATAGAAAAAAAAGGCATTCAATAAAGACCCAATTCAAAACTAGACTTTAATTCGTCACTAAGACGAATTGGTGATCCGCGTAAACGCTACGATCACTTAATGTAAAGCACATGCGACCAACCATCTAAATCAGGTATCATTACTTGCTGAAACATGTATCGCATCACTTTAAATTCTCCATCAAACGTTTATTGAATTTTCAACGTGCGCGTACGCGTTCGTCCCGACGCGCGCGCTTTTATAATTAGCACCAGGGATGACCTTTGACCTGAAGTAAC
>JZLH01S0024968.1:24368-35943 GCA_001188425.1 Eucidaris tribuloides | reverse complement strand
AAAAAACCCAAGACAAAAAAAGGTTATATGAGTTATACCTCATCTGAAAGAGCTGAGTCTGCTCTTTCAGATGAGGTATACCACATGTAACCTTAAAGCCTTTTTAACCCTTTGGATGCTATAATGTAAAATCTCAGGGGGTCCCCCGAGATTTTTCATTAATTAATTAAAAAAAAAACTAAAGACTATCAGAATCTATTATTGCTAGGTTATGACTTTGGGGCATAAAGCTTTCAAATAACAAAAAATTCCCAAAACTAAACTTGGGCTTTAAACATATTTTACCACCAGACACTGAAAATGTCATGTTATCTCAAAATATGCAATTAAAATGTGAAGGCTGGAACCAATGGGTTTCCATGTAAATTTTATAAATTCTTTTTTAAAGATATAGGTCAATTTTTAAGAAGTGTCAATTTTTACTTTCAATCAGGAAAAATGTCTATGGATCAGAGAAAGACTATTATTAATCTTATTCCAAAACAAAAAAATCAAGATCCCTTATTTCTGAAAAATTGGAGACCTATCATATGTTGTGATCAAAGGGGATGTGTAAAAGGGCGATGCATTGGAGGAAATATTCGTTTAGCATGAAGACATGACTCAATACACAAATGACAACGACATACCAGGTTTCATATTATTAGCAGGTATAGAAAAAGATTTTGATAAGTTAAAGTGGTCTTATTATGTTTCAAGTCTTAGAATATTATAACTTTGGAAATGATTTCATATCTTGGGTTAAAACTTTATACAATGATGTATATTCATGTGTTATCAATAATGGGCATGCCACAAATTGTTTAATGTTACTCGTGGCGTCCGCCAGGGCTGCCCTCTGAGCCCATTACTTTTTATAATTTGCAATGAAGTGAGTGAATGGATAAAAAAATGATAACAACATCAAAGGTATTTGCAATCACTGATATTTAAGAACATGTTTTCTGGCACGACTAGCTCAACTAAGTAACTTAGAACAACCAAAAAGGCAATCTTAAACTTGAAATTTGAAAAATCAAGTATTGAGATAAAATGCGTAGGATTGCATGTATAAGCCAATGTTAAAGTACATATAAAGTGATTTTCAAATTTCAAACTAGGACCTAAGATTGCCTTTTTGGTTGTTTAAACTTGCTTATTTGAATTAGTCATGCCAGAAAATATATATTTACATATTGAAATTAGTCATTTTGGGAAATTTAAGCATTTGACCTTTGATCAAAAGTGCATTGTCCTTTCCACATTTTTGGTCATATAGTGACATGACAGATGATCATACATAAAGCAAACCATACCTTTTTGGATTCTACTTGACAAGACGAGTAATTTGATGTATGAGTCGAATCAATTAGACCATTTTTCAATTTCGACCCCTGTAAAACCCACCCCTACAAAAATTGCCGATATTTTTTTTTAAATTTAAACCACTTTCAAACCTGTGTCCCTATTGTTCCTCTACTATTGGTGTCAACAAGTATTTGAAAACAATTGGTATATCACATTCTGACTCATGTTCCTTTTGTGCAGCTGATACTGAATCAATTTCTCATTCATTCGATTTTCAAAGACCTACTCTTAACAATAAACTTGAATTGACACATGATAATTTCATTTTTGGTATTCCAAAAGGTATTCACACTGCTTTTAATTTTGTCATCCTGTCTGCCAAATACTATTAAATTCAGTACCAGATGCAAAAAGGGTACATTATCATTAGCATCATTAAAAAAAAATGGAATATTATTATGAAATGGAACGCACTATTTACTCTAAGCTCGATAAATTTGTTTTATTTCTAGATAAATGTAGGAACGTTCAAATAATTTGAAATATATTGTCATGCATGTTTATACTAGATATGTAATTCATTGACACATGTACATGCATTGTCATGCATGTTTATACTAGATATATAATTCATTGATACATGTACATGCACTGCATGATTGGAGGTGTTTGTTTTGGCATTCGTAATGTTGCCCAGCATGGACACTGGATGTGGTGTTGCGTTTGGCACTCTCGATGTTAAAGGTAATACTGTATTGGTATATATAAAAAAAAAACATTGAAATATTATTAAATTGTTCCAGAGTTTAAATGATATCTGGAGTGTTTGGGCTCGACACCGCATCTGGTATCTATGTTGGGCGGCGCCGCGGATGTCAGATTTCGCGCCCCAGTTTCTATGCAGTATGTAATGGCTGGAATCCATTACATCATTGTCTGTACTATTTGATTTTCTTGGTCTGAGAACTATTAAATAAAACTTGCTTAAAAATGATGATGATAATAATAATGATAATAATAATAATAATAATAATAATTTTTTATTTACCCAGGGTAGCCACTGCAGTGAAATATACTGTTCTCCCAGCGGGCGCTGTGTAATGTAATGATATAATTACCCTTCGCAGAACGTACCATTTAAAAAAATCTTTGGTATGACCCGACCGGGGCTCGCTTCCGCGACCATCCGGACGGAGGCGGGCGCTCTAACCACTAGGCCATCACACCGGTTTATTAGTATCGTCACTGCAAATGTAAGATACAGTGTGCTACGACGCCAGACATGTATGACAGTTGAGCCCAAGAGTTCCGACTCGGAGAAATTCCATAATAAAAGCGTAGGTCCCATATTAATGTGTTTGGCTTTAAGACCAGGAACAAATATACTCGTGGGACAGATCCGTAATTATGGAGACATTTTAATTTTCTCTAAAGTAGTGAACCTGTTGTAATGTAGTAGTAAAACTTGCGTACGTAGTGGCAGAAGTGGAAGTTGTTAAAGTTGCATAGGAGGGTCGAGGAAACTGCCATTCGAACATTCGAAAAAGAACAGGAGTGACAGTGCGCGTAATCCAGGATTTTGTTGATTTGATTATTTTATATTACCTTAATTGTAAGTCTTTAAATGGAATGAGATTGCTGTCACAAGGACGATAATGCAACAGACGAATATACTCACGTCCCTGGTTAGATTCCTGTGTATGACTGGCTCGTATCCCAACTCCATAAAGACATGCTCCATGTTTTGAAGATCGATTTCCGAGCCTCTGCGCATGCGTTGGTTTGGACGTCGGTATGGAAATACGCTATTGTTCAGAATGTACACAAGCCCCTTGTAAGGTGAATGCCATGTGTCGTAGGTCTAGGATGGAAAAGAAAGTTGTAGCTTCGTTCATTTAGTTAGAGTCTCTGTGGACAGATTAATTTCTTCAAGGGTTCTATCCAGGTTCAAGATCTCGAAAAAGGCACAACAACCAATATGAATTGCAAGTAATCTTTGAAGAACCTTGGATTTTTTGGGAAGAATGTTGAAAGCTTCCCGTGAAGTGATCATAGACTAGTTCGTACTTTTTTTTTGTAGATTGATATGGCTTGTCCTACCAAGTGCACTTAAACTAAATCCAGGGTTAGCTACGGGAACGGATTTGCCATTCAATTTTGAACTTTGCAACCGGTCTTTACAGAATTTTATGCCGGGAGGTCTATAGCTGCTGTTGTAAATTGCTCCATCTTTTCAATGAAAACACTCTAACTGTTCTACATATTTTGCTAAATTTTGTCGTGAAATTTTGTGTTCCAATTTAACACGTTTAATAGGAAAGTGAACTGCTAATTTGGCTAATCGAGGCTATATACTAAAGTTTGTTTTTTTTTCTGAGGAGGAGAGGAGGAAGAGGAGGATACCAATTATGTGGGCAACGATACGATTTTGACTATGATGACAACTCACTCGTAAAGGGGATACGAAACAAATACTTGGCAGCTAGATTAATACGTATCACATTGGTTAATAAATCTATTGCCAACTACATATAAACATAATGGTAAAAACATTGTTTCCTATTACTAGTTATGGTGTAGATATTGTAATATTGCCATCTAAAAAGACTTTATTGGAATTATATACGAACCGTTTTTGGGTCGAGCTGTTTCGGCTCAGGGGTTGCACGAGTAATGGAAGTCGACGTATAGAGTCCATCAACATCGGGTTCTATTTCTTTCAGTTCCACTGCTGGATGGGCACCTGCCGGAACAATGTAAAAAAATGAGTTCGCATTATTTTGATAAATCAATTTTGTCTTCTCTTTATTTCTAAACGTATTTAAGTGATAAAGTTTACAGTGCTTCAATTGACAGTAATGCTAATTGACTGAATTTCGTTTGTAGCAACAACATTGATATTGCCACACAAACCCATTGTGTGTAGATAGGAACTAAAACCCCTGTGAAAAATTCTGCAAAACAACATATTGACGAAAACTCCAATCGGATATGATTTTAATGTCCATTTGTTAGCGCCTTAGATTTTTTATCATACAAAAATAACACACTACAGTTAATATATATCACAAGAAAATGTTCTCACAAATGATTTAGTTTTTTATATTTTAAAAACTATGAGAATCGCATGCAACTTTCAGCGCTCTATGTTACATCTTCTTAGCCGCAATAAAGCTGAACACAAATTAATATCGTGTGCAAGTCCTGCTCTTATTATTTAATGATAACTGTATCATCGAGATGATCTTGACACTTCGCTAGGGATATCAAAGATTGAGGACGAGGCGTTTGCGATGGAAGCTCGCCAATGAGACCTTTCTTGGTAGGCACCTTGGAAATGAGGTCTGGGCACAAATGGATATCGTGTGCAAATCCTGCTTTTTATATTATTTTAATGATACATGAAGGTTTAGCAACAGGACTATTGCCATGATCCTGACACTTCGGTTGGGAAGTCAAAGACTGAGATTGAGACGTCTGCGATGGTGACTCAGTAATAATTCTTGGCAAGCGCCTTGAAAATGAGATCTGTTTAAAAAGGGGGATATATGTTTAATGTACTCCATATTTTCTGTCGCAATAAGCCTTCTACTTTCACACTTCTTCTTCGATCCTTACACTGTAAAACGTGTTTAACTAACAAGTAAACGATTTTTCTAAAAACATTATTGCTATCGCTTTGTAAACATAATTATTCAGAGACTAAAGGTCGTGTGCCAATCACTAAACATCGGTGTCCAACATTTAAAGGGAGAAGGCGCCAGCAACTAACAGGCATAAGTTAAGAAAATATTTGAGTTCTTGCCAACCAATCAGATTACACGTGCACAACAGGGAGCTGACCATGCGTGACCAATGCATGCCACGTGACGTGTGTTAGCCGCACCGTGGTAATGTATGCACTGTTTGAATTGATAAGCTCCTCCCCCTATAGCTGTTTCTGCAAGTTTTGTCTTAGGGTAAAACTTACAAAGACGTAAAATAAACACAAATTTAACTAATTTATAGGGCCTTGCTGCGGGTGAATATCACACAGTACCCCTTATTTAGGCTGTTTTGTCACCATGTAGCATAATTCTCACAATACTCACAATGTCATTCTTATTCTTAACTTATGCCTGTTAGTTGCTGGCGCCTTCTCCCTTTAAGCACTATGTGCCAATAAATCTAAACATGATTTTCAGCATCAGCATCAAGATACGGAATAATAGGATAAAATCCTGTAGATGTTCCGGTCTGCACTTCAGGTTGTTGTAGCAACTTAACCGACGAACAAACAAAACTTATGCGTACGTGGTATGAGGAGCGACGGTTTGGAATCTTATCTCCCACCAGTACTTGTCCAGTTGTTTCTTGAATATTTCTGTACTCTTAGCATTGACTACTTATTACACATCTTTGCTATCACTTTCTACACACCTTTTACAGTGCATTCATAGCTCTCAAATCAATTCAGTATGCTTTTTCCCGTCAAATAACTTTGTAACCACTCGACTAGTTTCTAATACACCCTTGCTACTTCTTTTGCTCCAACCTGTATCTGGCCAAGTTTTCATCTTCTTGCACCTAATTACATTTACGACTAGCCTATCTTTCGAAAAAGAAAACACCTAATGATCTTTTTTTGTGAAGAGTTGATGTGCAAACATTCGTGTTTCGTGTTTTAAGCTCTTAGTATATCGATGGGCCGAGTTTCTACTTGGGGCTTGTTTCCTATAAAAGGGCGGTATTGAATGGATACATCTGTCGGGTTGAATGATTGATACTTTTCTTCTCAAAATTGGTATGACCACATACATCTGTAATGTGCAGTGAAGAGACGTAAGAGTATGAGGCAAAATGGGACCTTATAGTACCCACTTTTAAAAGCTTTTAGCTTATTCACAACCATTCGTCATATGTCTCCCCGACACAATGATCACTACTTGTACTAGAATGTAGTGTAAATAGTGTCATTTTGCACTCTCGCGCTACAAGGCTGACCTGTGGAACCCGCGCACTGACTGATCCTTCTGCGAGGACGGGGGGGGGGGGGGTCAACATCTCCTCGGCAGTATTGTATCAGAAACCACAAGTTCCTATCGAAACCGAGGCCACCCCATAACACTATCTTTCTATAGGGTTTGTACAAGCGATTCGGACCGAGACCGAGACCGAGGGCACCAGAGATTGTCCTCACATGTACGGTCCGGGCAACTTTTCTACGAGTCGGGTAGTATTTCCTGTACGACTTCCATGAGTCGGGTAGTATTTCCTGGTCGGGTCGTATTTCCTATTACACCGGCCTCGATACAACACTGTTAATCTAGTGACAGTTTCTCGGGTGATATCTCACAAGACGAAGAGTTAGGGGTAGCGTTGTCATTGGCCTTCCTCTACAGAAACTATAGGGTTTGCGTTAGGGTTAGGGTTGGGGACAGGGTAAACTGTATGAAATAATCGTCAGAGCAAATGTCGCTGCAGCAAATATCACGCAGCAAATACCATGCAAAGGGAGAAGAGTCTTAAGACCCTTAAAACCCATTTTCACAATTCAAAATGAACGTACCATATGGCGTTGGAGCCCGTTGGTTCCCAGAAATCACACTCGTCGAAGGTGCTGATCGTGGTTCAATGGATCCCACGGCCACGGGCACAGCGGAGGTTCCCGTTGCTTGCAATCCACGTTCCCGTAGTTTTTCAGTCACAGCGCAAACAGCCGCGTATATTCCCTTGTCTTTGTCCAAACGATCCACTTGCTCAGACGTCCCGGTAGTGATGTCGGTAGCTGTCACGTCGTAGACTATCAAATCCATTACGCGGTCTATGCGAAAGTTTATTTGTATTTTTAACCGCCTTCCATCTTGTACAACCTACAAAATAAAATCAGTTGTTTGAAACTTAAGTTCGATCGCCTTGTTGCATACACTGTAGCGCCCCAATACAGAATAGAGTGTATGAAATTGCATTTTGCAACAGTTCAACATTTGAAAAAAAATCTTAAATTTGGTTGCCTTGCTAAATTTCTCGAAACTGTTTGTTAATTTTACGTTTCATTTGAGGAGGTACAGTGAATACTATTTATCAATCTTCTCGATTCGGAAATATTTCGCTCGATTGCAGTGCTCTCTAGCTAATTTTTCTCTATACCGAGTGTCCCAGCAAAAACGATACACTTTCAAAATGGCCCCCAAATAAATATTATTTTAATTTTTGAAAAATGTTTATACCTGGAAAGCTGAAAATCTCTTCTTTCAGATGACACCCAAAAGACCAAAATTGTTTTATGCTTGAGTGAACACTGCCCACTTTTATAAAGGACATGAAAATTAGGTTACGCAGGAATTGGCTATCTACTGTAACAACTGATTCAAGCTCTCTTTGATGCTGTGTGCATTGGGGGTGAAGGCGTAGTGGAGTTGGTGGGGTGAGGAGGTGGTTAAGGGGTATATGGGATGGTGCTGATGTGGGGTGTAGAGGTGGTTGGGGTGGTGGGATGTAAGGGTGACATTGGTGGGTTTAGGTAACCCTAACACACCCACCATACACCCCACCACCCCTTGTGGAGTAAGGGGGTGGTGCGGGTGTGTTAGGGTTACCTTAACCGACCACCCCCACCACCCTACTCCCTCACCATCCCCACACCCCAAGCACCCTACATCCACACCACCCTCCCACCCCAACACTCCCACTACTCCCACCACCCCGCAACCCCACTACCCCTTCACCCGAATACGTTAGTAACTCATGTTTTCAGTCATTAAAGATTGGGTTATTCATTTGCCCGTCAAAAAACATCTAATGAATGAAATCAGCTGAAATCATATCCAATGTGAAGATTGATATAAATAAACACCTCTCATAGAGACTTAGGGGTAAAATATTGACCTTTGGTGAAAATCTGGAGGTTAAACTTCACCCTTTTTCAAATGGCTAAGAAGCCTTTTCAAAAAATCAGTGACGTCAAACGTACACGTGCCGTTCCTAAATTGTCCGATCAGCCGTTAGCCGAAGGTCGCGCGGAGGTTAGCCGTTTAACCAATCAGTGCGCTCCGCTGGTCTTGCGACGGTACACATAACCGCGATTCGGAATTTGAGCAAAATATAAACTCACGGAAAGAACGACATTCTGGTAACATGTCGTTATTATTTTTTCTTATAAAACAACAAATTCATGACGTATGGATCTCAAACTTTCAACACACCATTTGTAAGTGCTAATCTACCGTTTGGTATTGATAATGAACTTAATGAAGGGAGGTAATGGACCTGCGAATCCCTGGCACAATCTTTAAGATCTTTATCCCAATCCCCACCTAGCTACACACACAAAATCAAAGAGGGCTTGAATCTGTTGTTACAGTGGATAGCCAGTTCTTGTGCAACCTAATTTTCAGGTACTTTACAAAAGTGGGCAGTGTTCACTCAAGCATGAAACAATTTCAGACTTTTTGGTGTCATATGAAAGAACAGATTTTTAGTTTTTCATATACATGAATATAAACATTTCTCAAAATTTTGAAATTATATTTATTTGGGGGGTACTTTAAAAGTGTATCTTTTTTTCTGGGACACTCGGTAGATCAAATGCATAATCCAAAACTTATATTACAACGGAAATCAGTCAGACATCATGACCGGGACATTCAGAATTCATTGCCTCAAAACCTGAAGCGATGCTCATCTTGGTATTCCTTGAAATATCTTTCACAAAACTCCTCTTGTCTGAATATAATCGTGACTTATTTAGTTTAACTTGTGTGTTTGGTCATCTATTTTTTTTTTTATTAAACACATTTAGTTTCACTAAAGGGCCCCCTTTCAACTCCTAGCCTCATATGAGCCCCTACACACAAACATAAACACATACAGTCAGACGTACAGACATACATTATACACTCGCATACATCCATCTTTCATCTTTACTTTTTTTATTATTGGTTTTTTGGAGGCCAGCATCACCATCAAGCTTCATGCTCAAGATGGGGGTCTCTGCATTTCTCTGTCTTGTAATAATTGGTATATTGTATTTTGTTGAAATATTTTGTTTTGTCGATGTATACATAATTTCGAGTTGTATTTACTCATGCATTATCGTTATGTTGATTTGAGAAATGCAAAATAAACCGATCAATCAAAAAGAAATCCGGTTTTTAATGCTATAAATTGCAAAGACAATCTACCGCTCGGTCGGTTGGCTCCCTGACGTGTACACAGTTACGTCAATATGTTTTGGTGGAAGGGGGGGGGAGGAAGGGACGGGGCTCGATTTTAGTGTTTGCCCCGGACGGCATAACTGAGCAGTGAAAACTTCATTGAACTTTACGTGTACACTATGTTCCCTTTGGCCACGGCACCCCCGTTTGCCCGAAACGCAGTTCAACGTCGGATTTTGGTCGTGTTTTCCTCTGTATTCAAGTTTTGTTAGGTCTTGCTAAGTTTTCTCGCGATCTATCACGGTATCCGTGACGGGACGTGGGAAGAAATGAGCTGCCGAGTCCCGGAGACTCAAAGGATCACTACGTTTGGCCCACGGACTAGCACGAATACGTTCCCTTTCGGTTCGTCACCTCCTGTTCGGGTACTTCACGTTTCCCACGTTCTGATCAAGGTCTGGCAAGTTTTTAATGCTCTTTTTCGGCTTTAAACGGATAGAACGTGAACGCTGGGTAGCTTTGGAACACGTTTGTGCCCACGGTAAAGAAAGCATCCAAGGGAAAGCTATAGAGACTTCGACAAAACAACACCATGAATTCCCACGATAAAATAATTTGCTTTTGTTTGGTGTATACATCCAGTCTTTGAGTACTGCAGAAGGGGAAGGTACAGTGCAGCAGGCAGGAAGGAGAGGAATATACACGTGAAATTATATTATCGGTCAGCTAAATCTGAGATATTCTTAAGTCAATGTAGTGTATATAAAAAAAGTACAAATAAGCATCATCATTAAATTATATATAACCTGTTTATGTTGGGTATTTTGATAAAGCTAAAAGACCATAAATTTCAATATAATATATTTCATTTCACGTAGTTTGTCAAACCTACGACATGACGAATTTTCTGCAATAACACAAAACCGCAATACTGAACACGTATGCTACATAATAAAAAAAAAAACCCATTAAAGAGCGTGCACTAATCATAAAATGCAGTGGCGTAGACACGTCTTCACACCTGGGGGTATGATTTACTGTCCAGTGGGGTCAATCATGCATATCTAAACACACACACACACACACATACACACACACACACACACACACACACACACACACACACACACACACACACACACACACACACACACACACACACACACACACACACACACACACACACACACACACACACACACACACACACACACACACACACACACACACACACACACACACACACACACGAACACAACAACAACACACACACACAAGTTTTGGTGTGTGATGTGCTGTGGTGCGAATGTGTCGTCTTGTGGTGTGAGATGTACTGTCTGTGTTTGTTGTCTGTACTGCTGGGTGTGTATGTAGTCTGTTGTGTACTGTGTGTGTGTGTGGTGTGTTCATGTGCCTATTGTCGGGTCTTGTGTGTGTTGAGTGTGTGTGGTGCTGTGTTTGTGTGTGTGTGTGTGTGTGTGCAACTTGTGTGGCCGAGATGTGCGACTGTGTGTGTGTGGATGCCAGCTGTGGCTCTGTGTGGTGTGTGTGAGCTTGCTTGTGTGTGTGCTGTGTGATATGTGTGTGTTTGTGTGTGTTTAGATATTTCGATGATTGACCCCACTGGACCAGTAAATCATTACCCAGGTGTGAAGACGTGTCTACGGCCACTGCAATTTTATGTTGATTAGTGGCACGCCTCTTTAATGCGTTTTTTTTTTATTATGGTAGCATTACGCGTGTTCAAGATATTGCCGGCTTTTGCGTGTGATTGCAGGAAAATTCGTCATGTTCTTAGAGTTTGACAAAACTACTGTGGAAATGACAATATATTTGTATTGAATATCTATTGAGTCTTTTAGCTTATCAAAATACCCAACATAAACCAGCGATATATTATAATTATTTGATTGATGCCCGTTATTTGATACTTCTTCGTACTATTACACTACATCTTTGACTCAAGAATATCTCAGCAATTTAACAAAAGCTGACTCGATAATACTAATATTCACCGTGCTATTCCTCGCCTTCCTGCCTGCCTGCACTATATATCTTATCCCCTTCGTGCCAGTGACTTCAAAAGAACTGGATGATACAACCAAACAAAAGCAGAATCATTTATATCGTCGGGAATTATCTCTCTCTTTTCG
>JZLH01S0024966.1:10247-39856 GCA_001188425.1 Eucidaris tribuloides | reverse complement strand
CTATAATATAAAATATAGTTAATATAGTTAATATAGTTAGATATAGCCTATATAATTTAAAAAAAACTAAAAACATTCAGAATCTATTATTGCAGGGTTATAACTTTGGGGCATAAAGCTTTCAAATAACAAAAAATTCCCAAAACTAAACTTGGGCTTTAATGTTAGGCCTATTTTGCAATTATGCAAAATTTTGACATTTTGATTTGCTTTTGCCCACTCTCCCCCCCCCCCCCCACCCCCACCAATCTGATATAAAACAGGATCGAGGCTGCTGGATGATGATTGTGTAAACTACATTGCTTGATGATGTTGCGTCGTCGATCGAAGTGCTGTGCATGCACATTAGAGTGAGAGGTCGCTATAACATTTCATTGCAATTCAACATGGCTGCGTCCATGATCAAAGGAGCCTTCCGCATTCCTTGTGTAATTCGACAGAATGCAACGGGTTTACAGCGTTCATTGCTGGTTCAACAAGCCAGGACACCGCAGGTGACAATTATGAAAACAATAACGCAACAGAAAATGCAAGAGAACCAGAGGATTTTCTGTAAACGCATTGCCCAATTTATAGGATTCGGCGTGTTTTTGTATGCCATTACGCCGTACACAAGACAATTCAAGGGCATGCATTATGAGCCGCGGCGAGAGAGAAAGCGACGGATGCTCGCTGAACAAAAAGAAAACGCAGCAGAGGAAGGCGGAACGGACGCCAATTTGAATGAAACTTTAAGCCCTGGATTTACTTGTTCATCTGAAAAATCATCTGGTGGAATTCTGCCCGTTGTCAAGGCAGCAGACGTTGTCGATTATGGAATTGGTCAGTTGTGCGAGATCAAAACAATTCAACTTCATTGCAGATGCAGTAGAGAAGGCATCGCCTTCAGTCGTGTATATTGAAATTCAAGGACGGTAAATAGTTTATAAAGATGATATGATTTCATTAAAATAATCTTTAATATAAATAATAAAGATATAGTTTATTGAAAACATTCTAACAAAAAGTCAAAAAGTGCATCACACATAGGGATCTAATTTAAACTTTAAGCCCAAGTGTTAGTTTCAGCATCAGCAGCATCAGCATCAGGATACGGAATAATAGGATGAATCTGTAGATGTTCCGGTCTGCACTTCCGGTTGTTGTAGCAACTTAAACGACGGGAACACAAACTTATGCGTACGTGGTATGAGGAGCGACGGTTTGGAATCTTATCTCCCACCAGTACTTGTCCAGCTGTTTTTGAATGATCTGTACTCTTTGCATTGACTACTTCACTAGCAAACTGTTCCAATCGTTAACACCCGTCGGCTGAAAAATTTGCTTCTAATGTCCAGTCTTGATCGTTGTGTGTAAAGCTTGAGTTGTACCAGTGTAGTAGAGTGTATTGCACGAGTAAAAAAGGCCTCTTCGGGATTCCGAGTGACCATGCATGAGTTTATATACATTAATCATGTCACCTCGTTTCCGTCGATAATATAATGAATGCAGGTTGAGGACTTGAAGACGCTGCTCATACGACAAGTTCCTTAATTCTGGAATTAGACGGGTAGCTCGCCTTTGAACTTTCTCCACCTTATCTGCATCCAATTTGTAAGTTTTGGGGATTTTTTTCATTTGAAAGCCTTTTGCCCAAAACAAAAGTCATATCCCTGCAATAATAGATTCTGAACGTCTTTTTTAATTAATGAAAAATCTCGGGGGGGGGGGGGGACCCCCAAGATTTTTGACTATAGATCTATTTTACATTATAGCATCCAAAGGGTTAATAAGGTGTTAAGGTTATGAGTTATACCTCATCAGAAAGAGCAGAGTCTGCTCTTTCAGATGACGTATAGATCTGTCTATTTGTCTTTCCTGCCCAGGCATCCATTTCATCAGGGGACGTCAGTTCCCATCTCCAACGGCTCGGGTTTTATTGTTAGTCCTGATGGTCTGGTACTAACCAACGCCCATGTGGTGGCCAACAAGAGACTGGGCAAGCAGGCAGTGAAAGTCAAGCTGTATGATGGACGTGTGGTCGATGGAGAAGTTGTGGCCGTTGATCCAGTTTCTGATCTGGCTGCTGTTAAGATTGAGACAAAGGTACTGGACTACTCCATACCCATTCACGGCAGTAGTACATGTAGGTTTGACTCTGTGTGTGATTCTTATGCCAGACTAAAATTGCATATGGAATCATGTTAACTTCAAAGGTTAAATCTACATAATTTTTTTCAGTTCATACATGAATAATTGGTTCATAATTTAGTTTTATTATTTTAAAAAAGAATAAAAAACAAAAGTAGGTCGTGGCACATAATTTCTATTGAAGGATGCAAAGGATAGCACACAGGTGTAAGGGGTAATATAGCATGTAAATATTGTACTAAACCCCATACTTGTAATTGTACAACATGACCCCAAAATGACCCTCTGATAGACTGCCGATTCAAAACTCAAATATCATTCTGAATTTTATGTTCAGATTTAGAAAGCCCATTTTATTTTGTAACTTCTGTGAAAATTTCATTGGTCTCACTTTATTGGTTTTGAATACACATTTGTGGGAGGGGGGGGGGAGGTAACATACATCATGAGCAAAAATATTAAAAACCACCAACCATGCTCAAATTGCAACAAAAACCGCACAAGTGACACTTTGTTGATTGTTTCCCTGATACCCAGCAGGTTTCTAAGTACACATCTGAAGTTCTGATAAAGGTGTATCAATTAGTAAGATTAATTTACAATTTTACATTGCCCTAATAATTCTTCTGTATTCCGTGCATTTGTAGGACAAACTACCAGTGATGAGGATGGGGAACTCTGCAGCCTCCCGGCCAGGAGAGTGGGTGATTGCCATGGGGAGTCCCCTGTCGCTAAGCAACACCATCACGGCAGGCATCATCAGTACTGTCAGCAGGACCAGCAAGGAACTAGGCCTCAACAAACACATTGACTACATACAGACAGATGCTGCCATCAATGTGAGTACATGCCAATCGGGTAGCAAAGCACATAAGGGGTTAAAGAGTACAGGTTACTGTAAAGAGAGGCTTGGCCAATTTTAATGTTAATCGAATGATTAAATGACTGTTTTCTATCATGAATCTTTTGAGAAAAAACTTTTTGATTTAAATGGAATGTGAGCCCATGAAGTGACATGCATGCCCTCCTCCCCCCCAAAAAGAGTGCGAGAGATTGATTGATTGATTGATGGATGGATGGATGGATGGATGGATGTATGGATGGATGGATTGATGTATGTATGTATGTATGTATGTGTGTATGTATGTATGTATGTATGTATGTATGTATGTATGCATTCATTCATTGATGTGTTTATTTATTTATTTATTTATTTTATTTATTCATTAATTTATTGATGTATTTGTTTATATACATGTATCTACTTAATATGTATATTGTTATATTTTTGTAATGAAGAGGTTATTTATTGTCTTTGGAGCTTTAACAAAGGCATGAACCTCACACTCCAAGGTTACAAGTTATGTCAGGAATTAGATTAGAATAAATGTAATGACAGTGCAGGGTTATTGACATTAACTGCTGGAAACAGAGGGATACACATAAACTGCACAGCAGTCAAATTAGGCATTTTCACATCAGCCCGATGTTTCGAAATAGTGCGCTATTTCAGATTTTGGAAATTAACCCGATCGCGAAATGGCGCGCTATTTGATAATGTGAATTCAAATTAGCACGCTAATTTGAAAGCTCTGATCGAGAAAATTTCTCGAGTAAAACTCGGGAAATTTTCAAAATAGTGCGATAATTTGTGAATTAGTGCGCTATTTTGATAATGTGAATTTGCTTCAAGAAATTAGCGCAATAAATCCCATCAAGGCTAGTGTGTATTACCTGACGTAAATGTGGACCTTGCTTCCACCCAGGTCAAACCTATATATGAGGAATGAGAGGAAATCACTGTCTTCCTGCTGGAAACAGTGAGAACACCTCGGTAATGGGCAGGAAAAATATGTATGTTCCTTCCCTTCAATTCGATGAAATCTTTTACGATTCTTCTCCTCACAGCATCGTCTCTTTTGCACCATAATGGAATTGGTCAAAGTCCATTAATTTACGAGGCTTACAATGCAGAACAAAACAAATTCAGAAGTAGTCAGCATGTTTGTCCCACACCCTACACTGACTGCACGAGCAATCTGGCATGCATGGCTATTGGCTGCTGGTTTTGGCCCTGAAAATCTACCAGAATTCGTCAGATCACGTGGGTTAATTTTTTTGAAGGCGTGCTGTCTGCGCATGCTCAACTGTAGAATTAGCTCGAAAAATTTTCGGGCTAATTCTCTTTGGGCTGATGTAAATAGGAAACGAATTAGCGCGCTATTTGGTGATCGCGAAAAAATCTCGAGCTTGGATTTTCATCGGGCTGATGTGAAAACGTGTATTGTTGCCATGTAGTTAGCCATATTTTTTGCCCACTACTGCCACCACCTAGTTTACTACATGTATAGTGGTTTCCATATGATTGGGTAGGCATTTGCAAGGCATTTTTTACCCACTTAACAGGAGTACCTCATTAAATGGAGTTAATTTCGATAAGAAAGGTAAAAAAATGTTATGCCAAATTTTACCTATACAGGAGTACCCATTAAATGTTACCCCATTATGCAGAGATGACTTTACTACATTTATTATATGGCCTGTAATACCAAACTGCAGTTCACTTTGTCCTAGTCGAAGTTGCATTAATTAGTCAAATGTTGCCCTAGGCAAAGCTCTGTACAAGTCACCTCTCTTTTATTGTCCATTGCTTTTTACCTCCATAAGTAGAATTTTTGTGCAAGTCAAAGCTTTTTGCTAAAAAATAATTGATTTGTTGCATGTAGGGTTGACTATACTTCACCTTCTACTTCCTTGTTATATTTTTGTCTGCAAATATGATACCAATTCTTTATCTTTGTTGATTTTACTTGTTGTTTTCCTCTACTTGTGCAGTTTGGTAATTCTGGTGGTCCATTAGTCAACCTGGATGGAGATGCTATTGGAATCAACACCATGAAAGTGACTGCTGGTATATCCTTTGCCATTCCTATTGACTATGCCAGAGACTTTGTGGACAAAGTGCAAAAACATTTAAATGGTGAGACACTCAAGCTTTGCCCTGTGCATGAATCTGAACAATATTCAAAATATGCCAATAGAAGTTTCAGTTTTGAACAAAGTACTATTCTAGTGGTTTTGCGACTTCAAAGAAAAGTTGTACAAAACAAAGTGACTGTTAAAGATTTTGGGTAAATGAGCTGTCAGCTCAACTCATTTATTCAATTGTGAATTCTTCCATCATTATTTGTTCACCTTTTGATACATTTTTCATAAATTTTGTGCCAAGTGAATTTTAATAATCAAATTTGGTGGAATTCATTGGGTGTGGGTACTGGGTATAAAGTTATTCACATCTATTTAATGTATTTTACCATGAAAATTCTTGCAGGAATTTATGGTAAGTTATTAAAACAAGCGGGTTTTAAAATACCTAAACAATACACTACTTATGCTAAGATTTCTAATCGAGTTGAACAACAGACACAATCTTTTTTTTTTTCACTCTCTCTTTATAATTTTTACCCATCTTTTTGTTTTCTTTTCTTTTACCCTTCATGGATTTTTGTATTTTGGCTGTTTTTTTTTTTTTATCTTTTCCTTTCACTTTTCCTCCTCTTCATTTCTTAGTTCTTACTCTGTTCTATCTCTTATTTTACTTCAGGCCCCTTATTATCTCAATTTGCTCTTTTTTTTTTAATGATTATTATTGTTTTATCCTCTTCTTTCCCACTGGCACATGTATGCATTATCTTTACATGCTTAATTTTGTGGTTATCTGTTATGCCCTGCTTGGTGGTTTGAAACCATGTGTGTGGCTTGTGATTCTATTGTTTGAATGAGGCTATCTACTCCTTGATAATGGTATTAATCAATACAATACTAATGTAATGAAATATACTCATGGTATTTTCTTTTAAATGGTAGAATCCCGTGGAGGCTTGTTTGGTAAACTCAAGTCCCCATCACCTCCCATGGTAACAACACCATCAGGAACCCGACAGGGCTACATCGGTATCACCATGCTGTCGTGCGCCAAAATCATCAATGATCTGAGACTGAGGGCGCCAGACTTCCCTAACGTGACCCATGGTGTTTTAGTCTATGGTATCACCGTTGGCTCCCCAGCACACACGTAAGTATGCATTACAGTGGTCAGTTTTAGTGGTGTTGGCATGACCCATTAATGTGTTGGGCCAATGCCAAATTGAAGAACTTTTGGAGGGCAGTTTCAACTTATAACATCTGTAACTTTTACAGATGCATGCAGAGAAAAGTGTTGTTAACAAATATTTAAGATGAAAGTAGATCCTTCTAACAATGGAAGTTTTATTGTAATATTGTTCATGTGTTTTAAGGTAGAATGAATTTAAGAAAGAAATATATTTTGAAATGACAGATACGAACAAATACATAGAAAATGTGCATATTTTTCCCATTTCACACAAAGATCTGTTCAAATCAAAAATCTCAAATTTGCAGCAAAATATACAATGTGAACCAACCAGATTTTAGTAGTGATTTAGTAAGGACTGTCCTTCTGCTATATGAAAATGAAATAAATTAGGCCTGAGTCGAAACGTTTACACGTCGTTCACACGAACGCTAAAATGCATAACGTTTTGCTAATTTGCAAAACGTTTAAACCCTTTATTTCATTCCAGAAATGTCAACATTTTTGTGTTACAAATACTGATTTATTAGCACCATGATCACAGAAGGCAGATCCAAAATAATACCCTACTTCGCGGCTCCATTCACTGTAGGTACGCGACCTCCATGCTCATATTACACATTACACAGACCTCCTTGGCCATGCCGCCACACTAATTGTTAACTTGCACAGTACTTCACAATGCAGGCTAAGTTGTTGAGGCAATGGACAAGGCATACTGTCTCGCCCCAGCTGATTGGCTAAGTAGCTGTCGATCTGTTGAACGACATACAGCAGTGCCTTATGGATATTCATTACCTATCCAAAGGTTGGCCGAAATTCACAATGTGAAAAGTTCATGGATCACCACACTGGGAAAACCTCCAGAATGAAGATTTTGATGTACGAGTTGTATTTTCTTTTTGTTTCTCCCTTTGCTGCCTCTCTCTTTCTATTGCTCTGTTTGTGTTGTATTGTCAATGTTTCTGGCGGAAGAATGAAAATAAATGTGACATCTCTTGTAAATTTAGGTTTGAATGTACATGTATTAGATTATCTGTTCATTTTTTGTTTTCATAAAATAAACTAGAGAAGTTCGACTGCGCGCAGTCGATGGGTATGCCTCCGCCCAGTGCGCCCACTATGTAGTAGCTAACAACCTAATTATATCAACAGTTAGCACTCCTAACTGAAGTTATAGGTTTGGCATAAAGTTCATTGACCTTTGACCCTTGACCCTGACCTCTGACTCCTGTGACTCTACCAAAATATTTGTCTTTTGGTTTTGAACCTAACCGCCAAATTACATCAACAGTGAGCACTCCTTATTGAAGTTATAGGCAGAAAATGGCATTTTGGGACAAAGTTCATTGACCTTTGACCCTTGACCTTGACCCCTATGACTCTACCAAAATATTTGCTTTTTGGTTTTGAACCAAACCACCAAATTACATCAACAGTGAGCACTCCTAACTGAAGTTATAAGCAGACTAGAGCAGTTCGACTGCGCGCAGTCGATGGGTATGCCTCCGCAGTCCGCAGTCCATCCAACTGATTAATTTGAAAAGCTCATAGTTACCATGGTACAAGACCAATTAGAATGAATAAGCAATAAGCGCCATGTGACCCTTGACCAAAGTTACAGTAAAATTCCAATTCAATGCAGTTCTTAAAGTTGTCGCGACAAATGAGCTCAATTCGGACAGGAGGCGCTTGGACCTTTCAACTCCCAAAATCGAATCAGTAAATTGGTGCCTTAATACAAGATACTTCCCCAAGTTACATCAAAAAAATCGAAAAGGCATACTCAAGTTATCACAGTCATGAGCCCAAATCAGACCATATTTAAGGCCCGGACCTTTGACCTGTTGAAGCTCAAAATCAATCAGTTATTGGTGGCCTCCATGAATAATACTTTCACCCAAAAATAAAAATCTGACAAGGCCGTTCTCAAGTTATCATGTAACGAAGCCCAAATCAGCATATTTCAGGCGTCGGTGACCTTGTTAGGACAGTGATTTTCAGCATCGCTGGAAAACGGACGAATTCACAGAAACAGCCTTTCGAAAAACGGAAATGCTTTTTCAAAACGAAAATCACGGAAAACGTATTTTTCTCCATCAAAAATGTTCAACGATTTCGAAGGAAAACCTCAAATTTGTAAAGTTTTGTAACAGAAATTACAAAGAAAATTTGACCAAAAAAATTGCTCTGAAACGACAACCGAAACTCATTTAAAAAACTTGCAACACCATAACAACCACCAGGCCGATTGCACAGTGCATCGACATACGACGTAGAAACTAACCGGCGGTAACGAAAAGAAACACCAGCAGGTCTGCCAGGCATCACACACGATGAATCAGAAAACATCACAGATACAAAACCAACAAACCACAAGAACAACCCATGATCAACATTCCAATCACAAACATGTCCCATCATACAAATTATACGAGCAACAACTCACCACACAATCACTTTGATCGACCAACATTTTCGAACTTTATTCCAACAATAAAATTCATCTTACGTATATATTCTACGACAAGCACTGACAAACGTGTCTATACACAGTACCGGCCGGCCGTCTATCACCAAAGCACGTTAATAGCCCGCTAGCGCTTCGCAGTGCTCTACGATCTTGGTCTAATACACAGTAACGGGCCGGCCTTTGAATGGTGTCATATTTTGCGGGCGATACGGAGTGCACCTACACTGCCAGCAATACCTGTGCGGTGGGATCTCCACACAGGTCTTTAGACTGCGACCATTTACGCGCGCAGTGTGTTGTGTGCATCAATACACAGGGAATGCACACAAAACAGATTACGCAATCTCGGCAGCATGCACAACATAACAGTCGGCGGGCGGCTAATGCTAAATGTGGGACTAAGCAAGCGTGATCGCCGTTAGACGATGTGGATAGAAAAAGTACTATACAAGTCGGGGACAAGTTAGAAAAGTGGAATAATCAAAATCTGCTAAACGAAAGCAACCAAAATATAGTTCAATACGCTAAAAACGGATTTTGTCTAACAGCCTTATATTATGCATGATTCGTGCGACAAAATTTCGTAATTTGTATTGATTTCTAATAGTAAACGGAATTGTCACTTCTTCCATGTATAAACAAAGTCTCATGGAAACGAATTTCCGTTTTTCAAGGCAGCGTTGAAACGGAAGTTTAAGATTTCTGAAACGGAAAAGGGATTTTTTGAAACGGAAAAATCACTGTCCCTACTTTGAGCTTCAGCTCCAAAATATAAATCAGTTATTGTGCCTTATAATAAATACTCACCCAAGTTTCATCACCAATCCGACCATACCGCCTTCAAGTTATTCGCGTTAACGAGCCCAAACAGACATATTTAAGGCCGGTGACGGCTTTGACCTTTTCAGCCCACAGAATCAATCAGGTTCATTGGGTCCTCCATTTTAACATACTTCACACTACCAAGTTACATGACATCCGACCCAAGTCTCGAGCAGCCTCTCAAGTTGATCGCGGTAACGAGCCCAAAAATCAGACATATTTATTTACAGGCCTCAGTGGACCTACTGACCTTTGATCAACTTTGAGCTCTACAAAACTACATCAGTTAATTGTAGGCTCAAATAGTACATACTTGGTGCTAGTTACATCAAAATCCGATGGTTTCTCAAGTTATCGCGGTAACAAGCTCAAATCAGACATATTTAAGGCGCACGGTGACCTTTGACTACTTTGACCTTGAGCCCCAAAATCTAATCCGTTCATTCGGTCCTCATTTACAATTACTTCACCCAAGTTACATCTCAAAATCAATCCACCACCACTCTCAAGTTATTCGCGGTAACGGAGCCCATTATTTAAGGCCCGGTGACCTCTGACCTTTGAGCCTTTGAGCCTCCAAACATGCTAATCAATTCACATTGGTATCCTCATAGTACATACTTGGTGGGCAGTTACATCAAAATCCGATGGGTTTCTCAATTATCGCGGAGTAACGAGCTCAAATCAGACATAGTTTTAAGGCCCGGCGACCTTTGATCCTTTGAACCTTTCAGCCCCGAAAATCTAATCAGTTCCATTGGTGCCTCATAATACATACATTCAACATCCAAAGTTACATCACAATCCGACCAGGCCACTCTCAAGTTATCGCGGTAACTGATGCCAAATCAGACATATTTTAAGGCCCGGTGACCTTTCTGACCTTTGGACCTTTGAGCTCCAAAATCTAAATCCAGTTCATTGTGGCTCATAGATACATACTTGGTCTAGTTACATCAAAATCCGATCGGGGGTTCTCAAGTTTATCCGCGGTAAAACGAGATCCGGTGACGACAACAGACCGAAACGATATGCCTCGCCAACTATCGTTCGCGGAGGCATAAAAACAGTTCCTTACCAAATCCAACTACAGATAAAAATGTAATCACTCGACCAGGGTCGATCTGTTTTATTTTCCTTTTTTCACGGGGCCATTGTGGCTCTTGTAATCAACTTGTCAATCAAATGAATGTTCTTGAAATAAATTCATTAAACGACTGAAAATGTCTTTAGTAGTGATTGTTTTGTTATTTTAATAATACATTTTATTTGGTTAAGATGAGTGCAAATGCTTTTGAGTGTATTCAGAGTGAATTTGGAGTGATAACATGTGTGATTTTAATCCATTTTTAAGTAATTGCAGGGATCACCACAAGTATCGGCTGAGTAAATGAAGAAAATCCAAGTTTCTCAGCCCGTGTGCCGCATTAAAATAGTCTGACTGTCCTCGCAAAACGTTGGTGGACTACTGAATCCAAACTATTACATGATCCACATGATGCTCCCCCCACTGAAATCTAGCACCGAGTGTAGAGTTCAGTGATCTCCCCTAAGACACAACAGAAGGTCATTGAACATCATTCGTTGCCCATGAGCAACATGTTTACGGTTAATCGCGATGGTCACATTGCCAACGTGGAACTAAAGTCAAAACAATCAACCCTCGTTCATATATCGAAGAAATAGAGCAGGGTGTGGAGATAACTCAGCCAGCAACAAGTTGACCATCGGCCTTCAAATCTGCCCTTGGTTTGATGATTATTATATGAAGTTACACTCATAAGTTTTGTAACTTGTAATCCAGAAATTGACGGCATTCTAAAATCTGAATTTCATGCCATTTGATGAGACCAAAAGGATTGCATCTGTGGCATTTCTCAGGTGGCCTTAAGAACAAGGAAGAAGAAGAAGAAGAAGGCAAGAAGAAAAAAGGAGAGAAGAAAAAGAGGCAAGGAGGAGAAGAAGGAGAAGGGAAGGAGAGAGAAGAAGGGGAAGAGAAGAAGAGGAGAGAAGGAGAGGAGGAAGGAAATGGAGGGAAAAAGCAGAGGAAAAGAAGAAGGAGAGAAGGCAGGTGAAGAAGGAGAAGGAGAAAAGATGAGGAGGAGGAGAAGAAGAAAGAGAAGGGGAAGGAGAGAGAAGAAGGGAAGAGAAAGAAGGGAGGAAAAGGAGGAGGAGGAAATGGAGAAAAGGAGGAGAGGAGAGAAGAGAGAAGAAGGAGGAGAAGAAGTGAAAGAAGGAGGAAAGGGGGAAAAGGAGGAGGAGGAAGGGAAGGGGAGGAAAGAAGGAGGAGGAGAAGGAGAAGGGGAGGAGAGTAAAAAAGGAGATGAGAAGAGGAGGAGAAGAGGAGGAGATGAGGAGAAAGATAAGAAGAAGAAAAAGGAGAAGAAGAAGAAGAAGAGAAGAAGGGGAAGGAAAGAAGGAGAAGGGGAAGGAGGAGAGTAAAGAAGGGGCAAAGGAGGAGGAGAAGAAGGAGAGAGGAAATGGAGGAGAAAAAGGAGGAGAGGAAAGAAGAACGAGGAAGAAGGAGGTGAAGAAAGGAGGAGGAGGAGAAAAGGAGGAGCAGGAGAAGAGAGAAGAAGTGAAAGAGGAGGAGGAGGAGCAGGAAGGTAGGCGAGAGGGACAGGAGGAGAGGAGGAGGAAGGGGGAGGAGAAGGAGGAGGAGAAGGAGAAAGGGGAGAGTAGAGAAGGATGGATAGAAGAATTTGGGGAAGGAAGGAGGATATGGAGGAAAGAATAAGAAGAAGAAAAAAGAGAAAAAGCAAGGAAGCAAGATAATTCAATTCACATTGGGCATTTTCGTATCTATTATTTTATATGTCTATAAATATATCTAGCTTTAGTGTATTATGATTCAGTTTATTCAAATTCATTTTCTTAGTTGTATTTTGATACATAATGTAATAAATGGCTTGACTTTTACTTTCAACTTCACTCTTCAGGTGATTCGTAATCAGCAGCAGCTGTTTCTTCTATTATGTTTGATTACGTATATCATTAACATACAAACAAAAAATGCGTACAGAAAGGCCAAAATAATCACAAGTAACATAGTTGACTAATAAACATAAGCTACGTTAAAAAGAAAACAATTTAAAAAGCAAGTTTTATAAAATAATGAAGCACACTAAGAACATGTCTGGCACGGATACTATAACAACAATACTTAGCAACAGTTCAATTTGCTCGCGTGGACGGTGCTGCATTTCGAAAAAAAAATAAAGATATTGTTTTGGTAAAAGTTTTTGCTAGCATGCTACAAAACACAGACGTTCCAATGTCCAAGATTTTTTCGCGGTGATTATATTTGCATTTGGCTTTTGCGCATGAGTGGGGTAACCCCAAGCAAGACACATTAGGAAGCTAAACATTCTCTCTCGAAATCCCAGCAGATATTTCATGCATCATCGTCAACAAGAATTTACAAGTCCGCCTAACCAATGGCCTACCCCAATGTGTCTCACAAAATAAACAACGTGCCGTAACAGATCAGTTTTCCATTAAATATTCATTAACAACATTGTCATGCTTATTATCATTATGCCCTGACCTTATTTCTATTCACAAGACCTCCATAACATATGTGCATGATTCCAGAACCATAATCATAGAATATTCATAATAAATACAATAAGCAAGTTCTGATTGCGTGTCGTAAAGAGCGGCGTCAGCTGCAAAGCAAGCATGTATAGCATTGCTACCATTTCTTACCTCCGTGAATGCAAGCTTGGTTTAGCAAAATGCTGTAGCAGATATGAGTGGAAGGGCAGACAAGCTACGCAGGCAGCAAATGGCCAACTGGCGCCGTTTGTGGAAATAACTATAGTACATGTAACTAGCAAACTAATTACAATGTAGTGCAGAGATTATAAGAGAAAAAAATCTTTATTTCGGCCAGTATGGGAAATGTTCTTACAAATATACTGACATAAATTAAATATGAATTTATTATTTCTAAGGATCAACCCACGGACCAAAATACCGAACTTTTCCCATGCTTTTATGACACAGTTTTGACCTACCATAGAAAGAACACGATGTTGCTAATTAAAAAAAAAAACATATCCGGGTGGTTGATTGACTACACTGTCCCTCTACATTGTAAGTTCAGTGATGACTAACTGTCCTCTCCATTGTAGCAGTTCAGTGATCTGACTAGCCACGCAACAACGACGGAACGTGAAATAGTCAGAAATACCATGGAGTGGGCCGGAGATCGTTAACATTAAACCTTAAATGTTATTACAAAAAACAACACTGACACGAAACTCACATCAGATTTCATTCATCTCCAAATTAAAAAAAAAAAAGATAAAAAAATAGCGACCTATTTCCACTTTTTTGCAAGGACATACATTTGTAGTAAAAGTTGAACTAAGATGTTGGCAAAGATGTGCCAAGAGCCTGTTCATTGAATTCATTCCAGTTTTTAAGTCACGCAATGTAAGAAAATAACTCAGCATTATCAAAGCGCGTTGACTGATGGATAATGTTAAAATGTATACCAAACATTTATTATGCAAATTATCTTCTGGTGGAATAAGCAATAACAAAAAATGAACAAAAACGGACAAAAACATAAAGACAAAAATAAGAATAATGCACAACTACGTGTAAACGTTTTATACTTTTGAGACCGCGGGTTTTAACAACGTTTCAAACAAAAAACGTATGACTTCAGCCACTAAAATCAAATGTTTGTATTACTGTCTTACTTTTCTAATTAGGCACTTATTTCAGGGGTACAACTTGTGGTGCAAAATTGCATCAGCAACACGGTAAGTATTAGGCAGAAGTTTATCATTGGATTTGTGCATTTTGTATTGTAAGGTGTTGTTGATATTGATGTTCATATATGTTCATTGATGTTTACACTGATGCTATTTGTGGTATTATTCTCCATCAACAGAGCTGGTAATTAAGGCTGGTGACATTCATTACCCATATAAATGGCAAGCCCATCTCGTCTTCAACAGAACTCTATAAATTCAGTCTCGTGCCAAAGAAGCTCTGAATGTCACAGCGGTTCGTGGTAAAGAACGTATCAAGCTAGCATTACACCAGAGGAATCGCAATAAGTATGGAATAACCAACACAGAGTTGGAGTGAGCTGCGTGTGCACCTTGAAGTGGGCGAGGAAGTGTGTGGGATTCTGGAAATGGTTGCTAACTGTAAACCATTTTTAGCCAATACCTGTTAAGCCAGAAGAGGGACTCAGGGGCACAATTTTGTCAAAGTTCTGAGAGTTAGCTCCAAATGTAACCACTTGTGAGTGTTAAGATTACGAGCAGTTTTGCATACTTCAGTGTAAATTGCCCATTATTTTTACTGATTATAATGTGAAGTCACATGAGAAAAGGAATGCACTGCCAACTATTGCATTAATTTGCAATGGAAGCTGCAGTTGACAGATGCTGTATTAATGCTCTCTTTAAGGCAAATATATATATATGGTGCTGATTTTCCTGTTAAAGCATTAATTTCAAAGGTGATGTGACACAGTACTGTGGAACAATAAGGCTCGTCATTGTGCAGATAGGAAATTGATTCGAGTTCATCCAATCCACCTTTCATCTACCCAGGGGTATTAATGGGTACCTGAGAGACGATAATGCCATTTGAAAACAAGCTCCAACAGGCAGTATAGGCTAGTAAAATCCCTGTCCAGGAATTGTAGGTGGTGCAAATTTGTGCAGGCAAGACACGGTCAATGATCAGGTGGTAATGTGCAACGTTTGAGACAGCATTTACGGCAAAATATAACACTTTAAAGGCACTGTATAACAATGTTTCCAGTTTAAAAAATTCTGAGCTATACATGATTCCCCATGCTACTAGTGTCTTTGATACAGTCCTAAAAATGAAGCCCCTGAAAAAATTGCAGTGTAAAACAATCATTAAGTCCTTTAAAAAAGTGAAAATCATTGACAGACATTCGGCGGCATTTCTCACATAGACTTGTGTCAATGCAGAATTTCCTATCGCCCGATATAAAATTAATGTGCCAATTTGTATCTGCACATATTGTACTAGTGACAGCATAACTGTCCAAACTTTTGTGTTCTAAGGTGTTTATTTGTCCATTCAAACACTGTCAGATAGCAAAGTTCGACAATTGTTTAAACGGGTGTTCCACAGTGTTATATAGTGTCTTTAACCTTTCACCTGTACTTTTAATCTTTAACCCTATTAAACAGTTATTCAGTAAACCATATGGCGAGATTCAACTTTTGATGCAGGTGTAGAGCTTCCATATCATGATATGATCTTTCATTCCCTGAACAGCCAAAATACAAAGTGTGTGCAGATTTAGAGTGAAGAGACTGAGAGAGCTGAAACAAATTAAGTGTTATGAAATTTCCTGTTATATAAATATTCATGATTACTGCAGAAATCTGGTTTTCTTTCATTTTGTGCATGCATTCATTGATAACTGTCTCATTCCAGTAGATGGCACATATTTCACATAATTGACCATCAATCCTGTTTGCTGATATTGATTGATATGCGGTAGGTGTGTGGGAATCAGAAAATATGGGCAGATGCAAAATAATTTAATATAATTTAATTACTTCAAGCCTGGATTTAATCTCTCACAGAATATCTTATTGTTTGTACGGTATATGGAATATTTATGAGTGACAACAGAATGCCTTCCTCATTTCAGTATTAATATTCTTATTTTCAAGATTTGCAAGTGTCTAATTTCTGGTGTGGTATTGTGGGCAAGTTTAGGATATTTTTTCTTACATGCTACTAAACCTAAAATATTTAAACAATATCAAACTTTAGATGTTCGGTGCATTGTTAATTTAAGTTTTTTATGTCCCATGCATGGGTGTAAGAATAAAGTAAAATATCTTGGGCTTGCCTTCATCCATGTTGCTGCAGTATTTATATAAGAATTCAAAGTGTAAATGTATTACACTTTTGTCAGAGTAATATATTACATGAATTATGAAGCTATTTCAAGTAAATTTTCACTAACAGTTTAACTTCATGTACATTAATTGAAGTGAATTTTATTGCATTTGTTGAAATGTTACATAAAAGTAAGTTATGACCATAAAATGGCTTTATACTTTAAGAAAACCTGTAGGAGAATTGTGAAGTGTAATCTCTTGTGGTGTTACTTTCAGGGGAAAAAATAATTTTAAATTTTATTTTCAGGGGTTACTTTTGGAGCCATTGGCTAAATTTGGCTAAAATTTACGTCTATGGGAATTTTCGGGGGCTCTTTTGACATTTTCGATGACTCTTTTTTGCATTACAGGGGCAAATTGCCCCGAGCCCTCGTATATTTTGAGTGCTGGTTACTTTCCATTTTATTGGGCAACATATGCCCTGCATAGGGGAAGGGAAATTTTCCCCTGGCATCAAGTTGGCTTCATTGAATTAACCTGTTGCCTCCTAGATTCTGAAAATCCCATAGAGTTGACACAGGGCAGATCCGGTTCCCGTAGCCAACGGGTTAAGTAAATGTAGAGGGATTCAACAGTGAAAGTTCGAGCAAATTAGAATATCTATTCAAGACCTTA
Organism: Eucidaris tribuloides; assembly: GCA_001188425.1. Taxonomy (NCBI): domain Eukaryota; kingdom Metazoa; phylum Echinodermata; class Echinoidea; order Cidaroida; family Cidaridae; genus Eucidaris; species Eucidaris tribuloides. The sequence goes on along the minus strand of JZLH01S0024966.1, from coordinate 22,782 downwards.
ATTCTTCAAAATCCCTATGCAGGACACCCTCTTTTGGCCATTGTACAATATTTTTGTCGATTGTCATAGCAAAATGTGAGATTCGGTCAATGTGCGAACAGTTTGTAACATTTCCGTGTTCTCAGACAGCTAGCTATAAAGCAGTTGAACTTGCTCTTTCAGAAAGGCATGAAAACTTAATCTAACTTCTGACATCATGAGTGGTAAGTACAAAGGGATTTTATGTTTTTGTGTAAAATACAATTTTGTGAAGTTTGTGTACAATTTCAATAGAACAGTTGTTCTGATGCGACATCAAAGCTGTCGCAAAAGAGGATTTCCATACCAAGATTTAATCAAACTTTGAAAATCATAATTCTTGAATGGATTACCTAAATTTGCTCAAACTTTAACTGCAGAGTTTCTCTGACTTTCCTGCATTCATGTGTAAGGAAAATGTTTCTTTAATTGGATTGAATCATCCCAAATAGAAAATGCAGTGGTTGTATTTATGCACATGATGCTTTTCAAAATTTTAAATGTATGTGGTGAAACAGTGTGGTGAATACCACAAAAGTGGGAGTCATTAAAATGGCATTTTTTTTTATGTAATGCTTGCCATTTGATAAATGTACAATGAGTTGGAATTGATTGATAAATAAAGATAAACACAAGGAAAATTGAATTTCAATTGTTTTATTTACAATAAATTTCATCAACAGCATAGCTTCTCACAATATTCCATATTTACAGTTAATTTCTTGAATACTGATTTTTTTTTCAAGAGTCACAAATAAACAATTATGCACATGTTCCACTGTCAGATAAAAGGTCAATCATACAATAATACTGAAAAAACACAGAACAAAGTATTTTTTTCATTGTTATTGACTTATTGTATGCTGATTTACTGATTATACTGTGTCAGTCAGCGACCAGTGATTTTGACTAAAAATGTAAACACAACAAAAATAGTAACTACCTCCTTTTTCAACATGTTTTTAAAGAAACGGTTTTGAGCGGAAAAAAAAAATTGGCAAGGGTGTTCCTGTACTAATTGACTTATTTCTGTGTAAAAATGTGATTGATCCATCAAGTCATGCACATATTAAAGACAAAAATAATTTGCTTGAATGATAAGCGCCATTTATGTTAATCATCTATCGTTTGACCCCCTTACACTTCTTTAGGCACTTTTCGCATATTTTATGCTTCAGTGAGCTCAATTTAAAAAATCCATCCTTCCTCAATTTTGAAATTATAAAATCCATTAAGTGTATTGAAAAAATTGAAAACGGCTATTTTTCAGCAAAATGTACCTTTACATGTTGAACAAACATAAGAGGTTGTAACCATGTCATGGTTCAGTGAGCACACTTTATAAACAAAGCGAAAAATGCCATTATTTACCATTATTTTGGTATAAGAGCCAACTCCTGTGACTTTTGAAAAGTGACATTTTTGCCTTTAATGCATGCTCACTCATGGATGGCTTGACAAATTAATTTTATTTTCACACAGAGGTTAGTCAATGAGTGTAGAAATGTTCCTGCCAAATTATTTTGCTAAAACTTATTTTGATAAAAAGTTATGGTAGTTTGAAAAAGGGGGTAGTTACTCTTTTTGTTGTGTGTATATTTTTAATAATTTCGAAATCGTTGCGTTGGTAGGATAATAAAGTATGGTATGTTTTATTCACCTTGCAGGATGGAATTAAAACAATTAATAAAAACTAATTGTAAGCTGTAGCATGGCACATTTCATCTCAAGGTGGTCTTTTCAAACGGTAAGCTTTGACAAAATACCTTGTTTTCAATGTTCAAAACAAACAAGCATGAAAAGAAAAAAAAATTGTATATCAATGCATAATTGTACACCTTCTGATTGCATAGCTTCCCTATATGTACTTTAAAATTTTGTATGCATTTCCACATCACTACAAAACCATTAAAATTATTTCACTTGACTTTTGTTTTTACATTGATAACATTCATACTGTAGAGAAAGGCACAAGGCACATACATGTATTTACACAATTGCTATTTTTATCATGTCAATCACACATAAATAAGAGGTGCAAACACAGACAGTCACACATACAAATACAGTATGTACACACATACAAACACACACACACACACACAAAGTGAAGTAAATTTGTTTCACCCCAAGTTTCTTTTGAAACTGTAGACAAGTAAATGACTTTGTGGACTAGATTGGCCTTAAAAATTTCCACAATTTACTTAATATGTGAATTGATATTGCATACATGACTGAAGAATTAAGAAGGGGTACACTTTGGAAACCACACTTCAAAGGTTCATATAATGATGTATTGGTACACCTACATACAGTCCGAGGGGGGGGGGGTCTGGATTAAACCGTTGTTTCTCTAATTTTTGGTGAAAATCACTTTTTAAAATCCTGTAGTCCCGAAGTGAGATTCTGTTCTGTTCAAGTTTCAGATTTCAAATTCAAATTCAATGTCACTGGTAAAAGAAAGTCAATCCCATTTCAGCTGTTACGGCAAACACATTTTTTGACTCTCCTGAAAATTTGTTTACAAATACATGGTTTTGTAATCAAATTTACACAAAGCTGACGAAAATTCTTTGTACACAAAGGTGTATTTGGTCATCAAACATGGTTGGATAGCTACAAATACATTTGATATCTACTGTTGACATCAGAAAACAACATCAAACAAAATGAAAATTGTTTACAGTAACAAATTGTATGTTTAAATTATCAGAGAACCATGTAGCAGTCTGTACATTACCTTTGGGAAATACCCCCCCCCACCCCCCCCCACCCCCCACCACCTTACATTTTGTGTAATTCTAAAAAATTCTCTCTGGAGAGAGTTTCAGGGCATTAATAGGTCATATAGGTCTTTCTAAAAGACATAATTACAAAGAATTTTATTTTTTACCAATTACCGAAGCTATACTTGGCCTGAAGTACATGACTAATTTCATTCAAGAAAACGAGGTGTCTTTCAATGCAATGTAACTATTTTGTTTGACCCATCCATTATTTATCATTAGTGATCACGAAAATACATAAATTATTTTACAGTAATCACCAGTAAAACATTCCCTCAGTTAATTCATATTTCTGGCAAGAGTGTATATCAAGTACCACCCACCAATACATATTAAGTTTAATTTACATCTATATCATGCATTCTAAAAAAAGATTTCAAATTTATGAATGTTTACTTCAAAGAGAGCAAATCTCGTTTGTTTGGTAGAATGCATTATTAATAGTGAATTTTCCATTTTTGTGGAGAATGGATTATGGGTTTTTTTCTGTTACAGCAGAACTTTTTACAGGAGTTAATAGTGCATTTTTTTTTTCAGTACCTGACACATACAATTTGTTTCATCCAGACAGACAATCTCACCTCACATTATTTACAATTCCTAACTAGTCCAGTAGTCAATTAATGGCAGAACACTACTATATTTCATTTGGCATGGGAACGATGACCTGTATACGGGGCTGGAATGTCTTCACCGGTGAAGGCCCTGAAACGATACTCAACGTTGTCATGACGGCGATGTAGAGCCTCCTGCAAACTCTGGGCCTGATAAAAAATAAAATTGGAAGTAAAAATGAATGAATATTTTTACTTCCATTCAACTATTACTACTATCATCATCATCATCATCATTATCTTTATCACCATCTTCAAAGCTCTCCATGGCATGTGTCTAGAATACATCTCAGAATTGCTCAAACTGTACATCCCACCAAGGCGTCTGCGGTCATCTTCCCAACACCTTCTCATCCTCAGTCCTGGAACAACAAAAACCTATGGTGACAGGGCATTTGCTTGTGGTGGTCCAAAACTCTGGATGCTCTCCCAATATCACTACGCACTATGACTGATGTGTAAGTTTTTAAAAAAGCACTAAAATTTGATAGATATTTTCATTGACTAATTGTAAACACTGTACATTGTAAAGCGCTTTAAAACAATACCAATATACAAATATTGTAAAAAAAATACAAAGTGACTGTTGTGCATCCCTCCAAGATGCCAGGAAAAAAGGTGATTCCACCTCACTATAGTCAATAAACCTTTCTTTCTGACTTGGAGGAGTGCACTTCTTGGAAGGTTATTAGTACACACTACAAGGGCACTATTATTGTACAAAGTCTATATTGTTAATGCCTTTTAGCTCTCAAATATTTAATGTAATAGGTAGTTTCTGTAGACACCAGCCCGAGAAATCTTGTTTTTAGTCTCCAATGGGTTAAAATGAGAAAATACCAGTACTCAACCTTCTGCTCTATGCACACAATGAATTAACATTCATACCAAAGAATATAACATAAATTTTGTGTTCATGAAGCGCACATCTGTGAACCAGAAACAAACTTACCCAGTTTACATATAGGTCACCACACCACAACTACCGTATTGGTTTTGAGTACTTGCACTCTCATTATAAAGAACCCTACAAAATTTTATCATAAAGAAGTAAAATTTTTGGTCCCATACCTTGTATTTCCATTGTATTTTATTGTGTTTGCAATCCTAATATGAAGAAATTTTGTCATAAAGAAGATATTTCACGGGTCCCAAGCATTCTTTATAACGAGAGTGCACTGTACAATGTGTGGTGCAATTGGGTCAATGTTAAAAATGTTACGTACATGTAACCTGGTGTGATATAAGGCTTACATTCACATCTAGTATTTGGGGTTAAATTTTGTGAGAATAAACACTTCCACTTTATTTTTTCATGCCAACTCACTTACAAGCGGTCTGATAATTACACTTGCCTACTGGAGGCTTAGCTTATCAAGCATTATCAAGTGCATATTGGATCTGCAATAATCACAACATTCAGTGTTGTCAGTATTAATTCTCATGTTAGAGCAAATACAGGGGTGTGAGAGCATTTTGAGGAAAAGGTCTGAAAGAATTGGAAATGCCTTAAAAGATGTGCATTTCAAAGCATTGAAACTGCACATAGAGTCTGAAAAGGGGGTTTGTGAGGAGAGAGAGAGAAAAAAAAAATCTGAAGTCATATTTTAATCTGAAGTCTCATATCTCTGAAATATAACTGAATCAATCATGAATTATGATGGGATTTGCATACTCAATGTTACAAATATATGATACAGACAATGTGCAGTTAAGGGGTATTCAGAAAACTGCACAATATTACAGGATTTGTGTGCAAAACTAGATAAATCTTTTATATTACCATCAGAAAGGTTTCAGATGTTTAACAGTTAACTCTGACAGACTTTGCAACTAAAATGAAAATGGAGGAAAATAAAATAGGAACGTAAATGCTGAACATACAGCATTTGATCAGCATTCACTTGAAAATATTTCAATGGCATTTTTGAAAGGCATAAAATTAACATCAACTGACAGATGACAATTTTGTGCTGATCATAATATGTAAACTATTGAGTAAAATTAAGTAGAATTTTAAATGAATTATGTGGGGAAAACTTAAGACTGGCTTACAGAGTCTTTGGTTGAAATGTTTAACAAAATTTCAATTTTTATGAAAGAAACAAATTCAATTGAACAGTCTACAACATTCCAGTAAACCCTGTACTCCATTATTTATAGTCACCATCCTAATTTGCTTATGACCTCGATTAATTGTTACTGTTTCAACTCTAAGCTTGATCCAAGGTTGATTAAAATCCCATCACCAAGGATAGATGAAGTACAGGTCAGGCCCGCTAGCCAGGGGTTTCACTGTTCAATAGATTCATTATTTATAAAGTTTCTTGGTCATGAGAAAAGGGTTCATTAGTAAGGGCCCACTAGTCATAGTTGAAACGAGGGGGTTGATTGCCCTAAATATGAATAGCAAACCATTTTCTCAATTATGACTGGCAAAATTTTTATTCTAAATTAAGAAATCCCATTTAATAATTGTCAAACTTTGATATCTGACCTATATGATACTGTTTGAATGGACAAATAAACACCCTAGAACACACAAACTTTGAACAGTCATGCTGTTACTAGTAAAATACCTGCAGATTTATATTGCCACATGAGTGTCCCCGCAACAAAATCCTATACAAAATGGGAGGAAACTGGAATGGTCACTCACTGATTTTTACTTTTTAAAAGCACTTAATGATCATTTTGAACTGCAATTTTTCAAGGGCTCATTTTTAGACTTCATCAGAGACACTTGTAGCCAATAAAAATCTACAGCTGGGGTTTTTTCATCAAACTGAAAAATATGTTACATGATTCCTTTAAGACGAGGTAATTCTTTATTAAATTATTGGAATTAAACTATCAAACCCTTATGAATAGTGGGCCTTACAACAGCCAAAACTTAAGATAGTGAATCTCATGAACAATGACACCTCTGATTAGTTGGTCGCCCAGAGGCCTATATGCACAAACACAGATAGACAAAAATGCCCCAAAGTAAAAGCCGCTGTCACAAAAGAAAACAACATACATGACAAATACAACAGTGAACTGCATTGATCATCCATACTCTGCTTAAGTCTCTCTGAGCTCTGGTCCATTTCTGCACGGGGGTTTCCCTTAGGTCGCTGTTTCTCTCGTGAACTTTCTGGGTGTGATCCTTTGATTTTATTGATCAGCTGTCTATCTCGCTCTAATCTGCAGTGACGTTTTGAGAGATATAGATGCCACAAAAGATGCATACATGATTCAAGTAAAAGATAGGGTCAGCTTTGATATTCTGAAAGAGAGATAGAGTTAAGTTTGCCTAAGTCAAATTCCTATAAGTCAAAGGTCTGTCCTATACCAAACCACCATTTCTTTCTGTTTCTCTATGTTTTTTTATCTCTCATAACTCAAAGCTATTTTTCCAGTCCCAATAAATTTGACTTAGGCAAAAGTTGACTGTATTTCAATAAAGATTTCTTTGCTGGCTGGGACTGGTAAAGTCCCGAACAAAACTTATTACAAATAATTACATTGTAAAATTATTCAATAAGGAAAATTCAGTCAAACTAACAACAGTTTAACAAATCAAAGTATGTATAGCCGTCATGCATTACTAAAATCAACTCTTTTTTGAGTTACCCAAACTATTTCTCACACAAAGTGAATTAATTAACTGTCTATTGTGGCCACCGTGAGTATGTTAATCATTCTTCAAGGTAGTAAAACAGACAGAAAATGTCAAATTCCTTGAACTACATCCATAAAGTGTTCTATACTTACCTTGCTTGTTCAATTCTCTGTTTGGCTTCAGGGGTTATCATGTTTTTCATTGCTTCTATGTTTGTTTTTCACTTCTTCCTATAAAGTAAAGAAAAAATAACAACATTAATTACACTACAATGGTTATAAAATCTTTAACAATTGACATTCAATTATCAAACTTCAATGAAATAAAGTTTATTTGATATAAAATCATGTATGATTTTTTGGTTTTAGTTTAAGGAATCTTAACATTAAACTCAAAATCATGTTCAGTCTATATTGAACAATAAATATACAAATAATACATTTTAATGAACCATGAGAAAAGAGGAGTTAAAACAATTTATTCGCGAGCTGGGAAATATAATTCAAGTGTCAGCTCCACGACCACCCGAAATGTTGTAAGAGTGGCTTAATCCTAGCGATTTGCGCGGAGACAGGAAGTCGCGCAGTCACATAAGCAAGTTCTGCCTCGCGAGTGCAACCAAGGTTTCTGATCATTCAATTTGTGGTCTTCTGTAACAGCAGGGTGTACATCATTTTCCCGCCGACTTTTCCGCCACTATCCTAATCCGTTTTTGCAGCAGTGTAACGGCATGGCGGGGGGGGGGGGGGGTAGGGGGACTGACAGTCATGATACAGCTGTGATCGTCCTCAAGGGTATGATGCCTAGTCGCATCTTATTGATGGGCTGTGTGGGGCTTTTCGATCTCCTTTTTCCACGCATCACGACTGCACAATGTGGCATATTCAGGGTCCTTTGTGGTTTTTTGAGGTCTTTTTCACCCTCACTTGAGTTGGATTAGCAGTTCCAGCGTTACGGACATTACTTACATTCAGACAGTTTTTTGCAGCTTTGGGGGCTTATTTCTAGAAACCATCATTATCATTCTGAACCTATTTGTGGTAATCTCAAACAGGTCACCCTGAAGTGTTGAGAGTTTAAATTTGAATTAGTTTCTATTTATCATTTGGTAGTTATCACACATAATGCTTGCCGTTACGGACATTACATTTTTTGGACATGGCTTTTCACCTACCAACGCATTTGTCAAAAATTTGGTGAGCTTAAGCATGAAGTGAAGTTAAATTTCTTGTGAAATGGCTGCTGAGGACCTGTTTAAGTTGTAGGATGACAATTAGGTACAACACATTCAATGTATCCCATACAGGACCATAAATGTTGCGTTACGGACATTACATTTTTAACGTTACGGACATTACACCTCGGACCACTTTTTTAGGTACTTATATTTAGACTTAAAAGCATTTGATTACTAATGAAAGCTAATATTAGTCATTTTTGGTCCATTCTTAATTATAAACTACTATAAATTGATTCTAAAGTGCTGTTGAATGTAAAATAATGAGACTAAAAGATTGTGCATTTTTCAAAAAAGATCAGAAATTTTTGCTGGAAAATTTTTTCTTTTAAAAGAAAAGTATGTCTAAAAGTACTTCAAATATATTCAAATACCACTCAAATTAAAGAGTTTGATGAGTTCTATTGTGTGATACTAAATCTATCACTGTAGCACATATATTTTTTGAATTATTACAGATTTCATGATTTTGAGCTCGGGTAACATTTTTCGTGGAATTGCCCTATAGTAGAATTGAACAAACGTAATGATTGCTCTATTTAGTCGTCACATCGTATTCACGGTACAGTTACTACCTTTTTTGGTGGAATTTTGGCAAATATTCACGCCTCATCGCCTTTATATAATATGTGGGCATTTATCTAGTTGTAACATTGTAACCGTGATGACTAATTTTACAATAAATAATGAATCTCGAGAAAGTGATCTGCGTTGAAGGGAAATAACAAATTTACGGCACTAATTTCACGAGCCCCGCCTTGCCTGTAAACTGGGGGAACCGGGCCGGGGTGCTGCTCAGTGATATAGGCAGGAAGGTTGCAAGAGGCTCCCATGTGGTCTCGCCCCATCTCTCCGGTCAGAGCGTTGCGATGACCAGTGCATTGTTTGATACGAAAATGCTTTTTCTCTTGTTCGTGTATACCCAGGGACATATGGTCCACTCGGCGTAGGCGAAAAGGAAGGGTATAGCCTTGTTGTGTTTCCCTTGTTCGTGCAAGACTGGGGGACGTCATGGTCCGCTCGGTGTAAGCAAAAAGGGGTGTTGTCTCGTTCGTGTTAACAAAGAAGGCCGATGCGGTCTGCTCATTGTTTACAGGCGGAGAGACAATGAATTTTGTGGCTTGCCAGTTTCATATTTTAGGCTCGGTTGGGTTCCCAAAATTCTTGGCAGATTGCTTACTCTTTCTGGTACCAACGATCAATCGATGTTTCCAACATAAATGCTAAGTTTATATGTATGTGTGTAATATCCATTGACTTACCTGCTGTTACAGAAATGGTTTTATATATTCAATAAGGACCATGGACACATGCACAGAATTCCTGAATTTCTTGGGTTTCATTCTTTGTCTCAGTGAGCGAATAAATATTATACATAAAGATGAATAAATCAACAAATATTCTACTCAAAAGCCACAGAATTGCATTAAAAGATGTATCAGCTCATCTAGGGCCCTATTGTTTAGAACAGGGGATCTCAATTATTGTTGTTGAAGTGCCATATTGTTGTCGAGAATTTATACTGCGCCACTATCCACCACGCGAAGCGAGCAAATCGTAGCGGCGTGGGGTCCAGAAGCCCACTCCAGGGCCCCTGGCTAGTCTGCAGGCACAGACTTTATTTTGGCACTACAATTTCACAGCCCATTGAGCCAAGACTAATCTTGTTGGCTAGGGTACGGAGCAACTATAACACAGGGCCTATGGAAGTACTAGTCTGCAGCACAGATTGTTCAGACCCTGATTGGAGTAGCACGACGGACAAGGGTTTGTGCCTGCAAACTAGCCCCTGGCAGGGGTCGAGGGGCGAGCCCCCCCCCCCCCAAGCTTTTAAAAATGAGGCCTCTTATAGGCCCAGAATGGCTGTAATTAATAAAAACATAAAATAGAAATTCAAAGAAATTACACAATTTATCATTTTTTTTCATAGCGGCTTCCATGCGCCACTTCGGAAGGCCCAATGCGCCAAAAGTGGTGCGCGCACTGCTATTTGAGAACCCCTGGTTTACATTTAACTGAGTTTTGATGGTTCTATTTCTCTGGTAAAAGTTTCCTGCAGTAAGACCCTGGTCTCACTGATAACTAAATTTTGCAATTGTGTGTAGATCTATACTAGTTTGATCAATCATTTAAAGCCACTGGCTAACATTTGCCAAAAGTGAAAAAATGTGAGCTACATAATCCTCCACCCTCCACGTGTCTTTAACAAGGTCTAAAAATGAAGCCCTGAATAAATTGTATTTCAAAATGATTATTTAGTGCTTTAAAAAAGTGAAAATTGTAAGTTGACTGGATTCTCCTGCTCATTTCCTCCCACAGACTTACCATGTGTGGATCTAGGCTATTTTTTACTCGCCCCGAGTAATAATTGTTTATTCATTCATATCTTGCCAGTGGTAGCATAAATTTCCAAACTTTTGTATTCTAGGGTGTTTATTTGTCCATTCTAACACTACTATGTAGCTCAGATAGCAAAGTTTGACAATTTTTTAATTTGAAGCTCCACAATGTTAGCCTATCACTTTAAAGAAACAGGAATGCACTGTGTCTTGAATGTTGTGAAATTTTTCAAAAATTTTGATCAAATTAATAGCACAAACAAAACAATAAGTTAAATGTTTTCAAAGGATGTATCAGGATTACCCACATCCATAAATTACAATAAATAAAACTGAAATTGGTCTACAGAATTGAAGAAGGAGCTTTTAAGAAGAAATTTGCACAAATTTGCATAGGTAAAACATTAATAAATCAATTACTTGAAGCTAAATCCACTGCCAATCTTGACAGGACAAAATGCTGGCTGGGGGGAATTTATATTGTATGGTTAAGTGTGGCATGATAATTGTGGAACCAACAGGTTCAAAAGCATAAAAACTTGAGAAAGTATAATACTTTTATCCTGTCTTCCCTGTTCATCATGCGCAGATACGATGGGCTGTATCGTAAGGGATCTTCAGCTCCGGAATCTACAAAAATCTAGGAGGGAAAAAACATAGTATAATACAGGTTATATGAACAAGCTCAACAATGTCAAGAATAAAATTGTGCATTTTAGCGACTGAGGAAGATGGCCTTAAATTAACCTTACCATCAATAATACACTAGTTCCCAGTTACAGTCAGACCGCAGCGCTAAAGATAATGAGGCAAAAAGCTGGAATTTATAAAAGCACACAAGACTGATCTATGTGCTTTGCATACTTAAAGGTTAGTGATATGATTGGGAACACTTGAAAATGCCTCAAAAACCAAAAGAGTTGAAATATATATATCAACTATAAACCAGTTGGAGTGGATCTCCCAGCTGGAAGGATTTGTCTGTAATTTGTTTACTTAAGGAGAATCATGCATGAACATGATAGTATTTTAATTTTATCGGGGCACAATAAAAAAATGAATTCATAGAGAGCCACACAACAGGTTTGCCTGCTACAAGGGATATTGAAATTATTAATTCTAGAGTAGTTTCAGCCCGAGTTGAGGACTCCTACACATTTCGCGCAATAGGTCTGCGACGCGCAAAGCAGTTGTCACGGCGTTTCATGACTTTATTCTCTCGAATGTCGCGCATCTTTTGAGACCAAATTTGCGACGTCCTGGTACGCGGTTCTGAAGTTACGTAACATTTTTAACTTGCATGTCACCCCAAAAATCGCTCAAAAACTTGATTTTGTGTACAATTTCAATACAAATTGTGTTTTCAGCCAAAATTCATAAATGTATGATTATTTTTACTTTTATTGATTGAAATTAATTAATTTTGTGCTGTTTATGATGGCAAAAGTGTCCACGACAAATTTCATCGAAATAACAATAGAAAACAAAAGGTTGAAAAAACAAGGAAATACATAAGAAATTTGAAAAAAAAAACAATAAAATCCATAGGAAACCAATTTTGATTCTGGATTTTTTTCAAGTAAACTGGCTAAGAATGCTAAAAAGAGTGTCCAGACCCCAAAATTAGCATTTTTGGAGCTTTAATTAGTGATTTACAGCTTAATTATGATTTTATGCATAAATTATCATAATTAATATGAAATTAATTCCGGTTAATTAACTATACCGTCTTGTAGATTACGTGATGGGTAAAGTGCGTGCTGATTTCGGCGTGATCGCATGATCGACGGCCGAGATCTCAGGGGGCAGCGGAATCAGCCCCCCCCCCCCAAAAAAAAATATAGCACAGCCAAAAAAGCCCAGCCTGATTAGGGTTAAAGCCCAAGTTTAGTTTCTAAGATTTCTTTTTATTTGTAAAGCTTTATGCCCAGAGG
>JZLH01S0024957.1:65331-76033 GCA_001188425.1 Eucidaris tribuloides | reverse complement strand
ATCGCGCATGAATCTGAGACGGATCAATCACATTTTTCACCACAGAAGTTTGTCAATGAAGCAAGGAATACATGCCTTCAATATTTCCTCAAACCATTACGTTAAAAAGTTAGCGAATATTTTTGAAAAGGGGGGAATTTACTTTTGTTGCTAAGTGATTTCACATTCGACACACTCGGTCAATAGAATAATTCATGGATATGGTCATACTCTGTTTATCTGCTTGAGCGAAGAGTCCTAAACCCTAAACAATGTCATACTTATTCTATAGTTTGCCCAATGGGAAATGAGAGAGTAAGGACTGCTCGGACCATGCTTAACCTTATTACTCAAACGAACCGGCCATCGATATGACTACCGTCTCAAATGACTTTTGGGGAGCATCTGTTATTGCGTACATTTCTTTTCTTGAATTTTTGATATCACAATTGCATGAGTAAGCACGCTGCGCTGCCAATTGTAAGCATGTTAATTTAATAAGTTTAATTGAAAAGTAATTGGGCGCCGAGTAACAATTAGGTGTTGGTAGAGTCGCAAGCAATTTTTTGTGCAAAGTTAGATTTTTGAACACTCAAGTCCTTCTTGCCTAAAGAAGAACTGTCGTGTTTGTTCGTTCACGTATACGTCGGTGATCCGCAATGTGTCTATTAATATATCTGTGTATTATACCATGGAAAGAGTTTGAACTTTTTCGAAAACTTCAAAATGTAGTGAGTCTGATGACGGATTGTTTTAAACTTTTTTTGTTCAGATATTGGAAACTAACTATCTGAATGACTTTGAATTAACGTAGCTAAGTGACGAATTTAGATGCCGAATAATTTAGCCCCAATACCCACATTGCCTCCCCCCCAAAATGGCCCATCTAGAAAAGAATCACACGATCGCGGGGGTACACTGGGCAAGTAAATAAATCCGAGTCGCGGAAAAACCCCTAATGAGTCGGTCAATTGGCCTTCAAGACACCGCAGCTCCCAACTGCAAATGACGACTGGTGCGGTCAAAACAGAGCATACACACCGATCGCCCAGTGACGTGATATAACGGCCAAAAAATGGAGTAACGCGGATCGTATATTAACATATCCGTTGAACACACGTTGAAAAACTAAATCGTAGCTAATTGAGTTACCGCGTATTGAAACACACGCAAGACGGTCTCAACAAATGGGCGGATGATGAAGACAGAGGGGGCGAAGTTTTTGTTTAGCGGGCTGCACAGTAACTAAAAGAGTTAGAATCAGAGAACCGAAGTACAGAAATCCACCGCTAAGAGAGTAGATAATTAACAGATAATAACTACTAATCATAATTATAGAATGCCATGTCATTGCAACACAGGAATAGGCTAAAAACTCAACTAGACTAGGTCCTAAGTGACACACATATGAAAACAAAGAAATTTACTCTTTAAATACATGTAAATTTGCAGCCATGAAGTCATCGCCCGACAGTGGCTCTTCGTCAAATCATGATAGAAGATGTGAACAAGCCATTCCATTATCATAGCCCCCCAGTTCTGTTGTGAAACGATTTGTACAAAAACCTATATCATCGTACGATTGGCCAACCCTAGGCTTGCTTTAAACATAAGTCAAGTCTCTTACCATCGAAAACTGAGATTGGATCGCATAACCATGGAGCAAATATTCATGGGGTAAACTGGAATGAACAATAAACGCTTTTCCAGATAGGTGGAATGAGGGGCGAAGAGAGGAGAGAATGTAAAGAGGGTTCGAGGTCAGTTGCCAACACGGTAAGTGATTGTTGCCATCCAAGCGCGCCAGCCGAGCTTAAGATAAGCAAAAAGAATGTTGAATAAAAGAATTTATCGTTCGAGTAAGTGGATGGTTGTGCCTGGGGGGGCGAACCAAGCGTAGGCTCACCCGCAGCAATTGACAGTCAAAGTCCGACCATTAGTCTGGTATTGGTATACGTTAATGTTCTTTAAGCCGAAAGAGAGATCATTGCGAGGGTGGAATGGGGTAGGTGGCGCGGTGGTTCAGTGGGGTGGTGTGGTGTGGTGGAATGGCGTTTAAAAAGGGTGAGGGGTTTGGGAATGGAAAAAAAGTTAGAGGATAAGCGAGTGCCCTGTATTAAAAGGTATTGCCGTCAGTTTATGTGAAGATACGTTGGAGATTGAAAGGTTTAGGCATCTTTCTGGTCTGAAAATATGTTTTACCATACTCTGATACAGCAGACAAGATAACAAAGTCACTCTTTCAGAGCATTCGATCACTTGAGCAGGGCAGCGAACAAAATTCTCGAGCCCCCCCTCTCAAGGCATGGAATAATGGTAGGAAGAGCGAAAGACAATGAAATCAGTTGGTCGAGAGTGTGCGAGGGTGCGCTGGGGGTGGGTGGGGATCCTTTTGTCAGGGCGGCGCTTTGATGCGGGCAGCGGAGGCGAAGCAAAGGAGTTGGGCGGGTAGTTGCGAATTAGGCTGGAGTGGTGGATGACGGCCGGGTCATCCTGGGTGGTTTGTGCCACCCCTGTCTGTGGCCCTGGGAACTCGATTTCTTGGGTGTTCCAGCATCGGAGCTGTGGAGAAATCAGGGCCGGGTGGGTGGTGCGGTGGGAATGAGGTAGAGGTGGCGTAGCAAAGCCGATATTTGAAAGGGGGATGGAGACGGGCACCGTCTGAAACGAACTGCATCATGGGAGGCGTGAGGGGCAAATCGGCGTGTAGTCAATAAGTGCGAGTCTGCTCGCGAAAGATAGGGACGAGACGGTGTATTGACGGGGGCGGGAGGCAAAGAGCAGACAAGGAGTATCCGTTCCTGAGTGCATGCTGGGTGGGTCATGCGGTGAGGGTTGGCTGCGGGAAGCGGGCAATGGGCCTGTGAGTGGGATGGTTCTCGGCGGGTTCTGAGGCAGCGGAATCAGGGGCGGCATAACTGTTGGGTGACAGTATCATCAGGCGCTGTGTGGCCAACGATCGCGGAGCTGACTCTGAATGGTACTGGGAAGCAGAAGGGAGAGACTATATCTGCAGGGCGGATCGTGTAAGTTGCCAAAAAGGTGACGACGCAGTAGGGGCGGGGGGCGCCAAGAAGACTGGGGCCGGCATGAACCGGCTAGTTAGCGAGAGGCTGGTGTGGGTCGGAGCGGTCAATTTATACTGGGGGTCAGGAGGTTGCGCGTGGCGCGTAGCGAGGGGAGCGCGGGGCAGCGAAATATTTCGCCCGTTACGAAGAGGCACTACTGAAGGTTCAAAATCAACTACACCCACAAGAGGCCCAATTTTATGTTTTCGCCAACAGAAGAGATGCTAAGTCGTTCGTCCGCGCTACATGGGAAAGATAACTCTAAGAAGATTGAAACCCAAGAACTGATTCCCGATTGAGTGGACACGCGTGATAAATCTCTCCTAGACGAGGCGCTGGGAAACGGTGCGAACGCTAGACCCCGAAGACTTATTGCCTCCTAAGTATGCCGGAAATACCCGTCGCAGCCACACGGGTAATTAGCGCAATATCATCACAGGCCGGTAAAAATACCAGCTATTGCTAAATCTTTGAAAAACCAAAAAAAAGGAGAATAATAACACCGGGAAAATATAGGAAATCAAGACTTTCTAAAATAAAGTATTTCTTCATTCCAAAAGGAAAATGATCAACAAATAAAAAAAGAAGTAGCCCAGATAAAGTATGTTCATTAAGAAAGTGATATCAAAATCAGGCAAAGTTAATATCCATACTGAAATTGTAAAAACAACCATACGTAAACTGATTATATGAGGAACGCTAGGAGCTCAAATTCTGATGATTAGGACAGAGAACTGTTCTCTACAGCGCGCCAAATATCAATACTGGCAAAAGTAGGAAAATTTTGATCAAGTCTACCGTTAGGTAAACTAATGTAGAAAATATTTTTTAAATTCAATATTTTCACCTTATGCATATTAAAGAAGTCAATCTGTCCATTAGATATCAACAGAACACTTATAAGATAGCATTATCGGCCCCATAGACAGTGTGATAAAAAATCTTTTTTTTTACTAGTGAGGCAGTTTCCAGGGCATGCGGAAGAGGAGGCCGCAACCCAACAAAAAACTCCCTATATTATAAGAGACCTGAATAATTAAAACATGAAAGTGGCCGGCTACGACTCGAAGCCCGCAACAAGACGGGAACATTAAAGCCCCTCACATCACAGAAAGTGCCGAGTTACGCAAGAGTTTGAATCGATCATGAATGTCATATAAATGACAGTTTTTGGTGTTGAAGAACGTATCTAAGAAAAACACATGTCAACTACAATTCTCTTCAGATGGAAATGCATAAAAACCACACGCTCGCAAATACATTTTAACGCCAGCATTTGCCTTGGACTCATGACATAAGAACCATTGACTAAAGGAAGCTTGAAAAAAAGAAGGGGGGCAGGTGTGCCGCGTGCGGCTGAGGGGGGGCGATAATCGAAGCCCTAATGGCGCTTAGCGTTGCAAATCTCATTTCCGTAAACAGACAACAATGGAACGTGGCGGAGGCTGGAACGCGGGCGAATCCGCGGGGGGGGGTGGGGGGGGGGGGATGGGGGGGGGAGAAAGGCCGCTGCAAACAAATGGTCACATCGGTCCTGTATTTGTGGGACCGATATTTTTCCTGAAAGAAATTGTATTGGATTACGAAGTATTATTTTACAAATCGTTGTCATTCGCAAGTATCCTTTAGATTGGACTGATGGTAATGGTATCGCGCCCGAGGGCGGTGGGTGGTAAGTGCTGAAGAAGATGAGGGGGGGGGGACCCCGTGTTTTCGACCCGGGATTGAGTCCAAACACTTGGTAGAGACAAGAGATGACAAGTGAATGAACCAATTTGTGGGATAACTGACGCGGACTAAGTCGGAGGGGGGGGAGTGGTGGCGAGTGGTAAGAGGGTGATCGAGTGCCTGGTGCGAAAAAATTAGCGGGTATCAAATCGCAGTGATACAGATTCCTCACGGTCATGCTGCCCGTCCCGGTAAGGGGGCAGTCAGATACGGTTTAAAATCTGTCTGTGGCCATTCGTTCTCTGCGCACAAAACACACTGTTCTTGGCGATGAAGAAGGAAATCATGTCGAATCGGTCGAAAAACTGTAAGGTGATTCAAACTAAACTGTCGTGAAACAATTCATGATTGCTAATACGATTTCGCGAGTTTCTATTAGACGAACGGGGGGGAGTGATGGAGACTAGGGGAACTTCTGAGGCATTAGGGAGGTCTAAATGCCGTGCGGCGCGGGGGGCCGGGGGGCCGGGCTCGTGATTCGACAGGGCCGAGACAGGGCGACGGAGTAGGATTTGGTGTATAAAGCACGAGGGAAATGGCGTGCGCAGCGAGCTGGCAGGACAAGGCATATGTGCGAAATAGGGGTGGCGTATGGAAATAAGAGAAGGTATGAGGTGAGTTAGGAGTAGGCATAGGGGACCGATGGAGGAAGGATTTTTATGGATCATTTAGTTATGCCAGGATTGTAGTCGTTGGCCGGGAACGTGAAGTTCCGCACAGGGCTGGGGGTGCACAGAAAGGAGGGGGGGCTGGAACCCAACCAGACTACGGTCAAGAGTTGAACTCCCGCTCCCGCTTATGACAGATCAATCAAGCACACGGGCGGCAGAATCTGCGTTGTACACCTCAGGCCTGTTCGCACCCATCGCTGACATACTGCTACACCCGCAACGAGCATTCTCCCCTGGGGAGTTACTGGCAGATGTGACTCATCCCATGTGTTACCCCGTACATCATAATGATAATCAATCCTCCTTAAGCACTAGAGGGAAAAAGGTTCCAGACTTCATCCACGATCATGTTCATCTGTTGCAGACCCTCCTCCGGTCTACAATTTAACATTGACCCCTGCAACTCAATTCATGTTAATGTTAAAGCCTAAATTGTGTCTCACTCATGTCGCAATCTGCACGACGCGTCGCCAGCCACCCCCCCATTATCGAGCACCCCGACACATTTCAACTACCCTATGGATCTTTTGCGCATCCACCAGCCCACTCCCGGTAATCCTGCGGTGCTCCGCAGTGTCCAAAAGTAGACCTATCACCGGGGATTAACTCCCTACAAAACCGACCCACACCGCTCCAGCGAAAAACTGCGTACGAAATTCGTTAAGTTTTAAGAATAACTTTCTGTGGGCAAATTGTATGTCATTAGTATATCGTCCTTTTTTAACCTACTTTTTCCGAAGTTAAATGAATGCCTATATTGGACTCATCCAATCCAATACTAATCGCCCTTCCTGTCATTTTTTCGTGCCATGAATTGTGTTAGTTGCTTCTCAAATTAAAATGCGTGGCTGTTGACGTAATTCTCAGCGGTGATACGTCGCGGGACGGCCAGTTAATTTTTCGTAAACCTTTTTTCGAGCTACTAAATGTTAATAGCTTCTGAAACATAAATTAAATCTGTGTAGAACTACAAACAAAATATTAGGAAGAAGATGACATCCGATGATTTGCGTGAGAGAGTTAGATAATTACTTTTGTGAACGAATGTTTCTTTTCATTATCAAGCATAGAAGGGCATTGTGAAAAAATTAATTCTCCCAAGCCAGTAACACACCCGACACCCGTCATCATCAGGGCATGGCGCGGCGACCGACTCCTACAATCATTCCCACACTCAACACCGACAGCATCAGCATCCTTAGGGCAACAACAAAGGTTGTTTCGAATACAAAAACATCTAACACAGCACAGCAGGCAAGCACACTTTTAATTTAAGATGCGAATTCACACCAATAAGCATAATTAGACTATGATTTTTCCAATGCAAATGTTTATTTTACAATATGAGTTCATTGAGTCAATATGTAATTATTAAATTTTCCAACCAAAACCAAAGAAAGTGTCGTAATTTAAGTCAGACTAAATATGGCAGAATCGTTAACGTACATCTTCAATAATTTGTCCCAATTGATATATTTGCGTCACTAATAAATATCTTGTCGGAACACGTGTTAGACTGCGAAAGTCATGCGTCAAATACTGTGACAGCTTGCCTGCTCATATTCTCGTAAAACCGCAGTTCCCTCGGGGAAGGCGCAGTCAAGATTTCATTAATGTTGTACAGCATGCGTGGCAAAAAAACGTTGCAGTTTAAGAGGGGTGTTTTTTCCTTGTTTTAGACGAGCGACCGCCCGTAGCACTGCATTAAGGTATCAAAAACAAACCTAATTTATCAACATAAGGTCTATTTTTTGAAAGACTGTTCAAGATAAAGGCATTTTCGGGGTATTTTCTCCCAAATGCTTATTTTTAGAAAGACTGTTAAACGTATTTAGGGAGTTATTTTGCTTAGGCGGGAACTTATAAAACGGCGATATAGGGATTTTGCATTCTGCTGGAAAACTTGTTTAGGTGGTTCATTTTTTGCAATCCCAGTATGAAAATAAGACTAGTTTACCGCAGGGAAGGGTTTGTCTTTGGAAATAATTTGTCCACTAGCATGAGTATCAACATTATTTTGACTGGCCCGTCCCGGAGCGCAGTTCAAAAGAAGCAAAATATGTCTTTTAAGAAAATGTGGCATGTGATAGATATTCCTATGAATTTCATGTTTATTTCCTGCGCAGATTTTCTTCACCAACACCTCTCATAGTTACACCAGAAGCCTAGCACACGCCGCCCCCAACCATTCCAAGCATTGAAGTAGTTGCCTGGCTGTTCGCTCCAACATTACTTGGCTATGCAAGGGCATTACCTGGCCCAGGGAGTGATTAGGCGTATAGAGCATCTGCGAGCTACCGTTAGTAATGGCAGACTCTATACCATAGCAAGGTGCAATACCATTCCACAAAACTACGTCTCACGCCTACAGTTGGCCCCCTGTTCACTGAGAAACTTTGATGCTGGCAGTCGGCAGTTTCACAAAACCACAAGTTAAAAAATTTCCAACACAAATTACCATTAAGAGATTGTGTCAGGAATTGCAAGTCGCATTACGTACTTTTCCTCGTTTCTATACCAAAAAGCGTTAGTTAGATACTAGTTAACCAAATGTGTAGTTGAACAGTGTGAATGCGCAATAACGTCTCATGAATGTTTGTTTATGAGAAAAAACTAAATAAGCGGCCGACATGACTTACCTAGATTATGTGTTTCTTTCCACGTGAGTTTAAATTGTGCTCAGAAAATTAAAATGGTTATGTGTACCATCACATGACCAGCGGCAGCGCACTGCTTGTTAAATTATCGCTACTAAACTCCACAATGAACCTTTGGCTGAAATAGCGTCTGATCGAGAACCTTTACAAAAATGTGTTGCGAAGCAACCGCTTCAAAACAAGCAATCCTACCGCACAGAGTTTTTTTGAAAAGGCTGCAGAGCCATTTGTAAATAAGATGAAGTTTAACCCGTTCCAGATTTTCACCAAAATTCAAATATTTTATGCCACAAGTTCTCTCATGAGAGGTGTTTCTTATTTGTATAATCCTTCACATTGATATGATCATTCAGCTGATTTTCCATCATTTAGATAGTTTATTGTACTTGTGCACAAATCAATGACACATGCATCTATTAATGCATAAGCTGGTGAATCTTTCTCAGTTTAAATATTTATTAAGATTGATAACTTCAGCGAGAGCTAAAGCAAAAACTAATAGTTAGGCAAACCAAATAATTTACTGGTGAAAACATAACTAGCAAAATGCGATGTTGCTGCCAAGTTAAGCAAATCAAAAAATCAAAATTACACACCTGAAAATCCAATGAAAGGGAAGGATTAATGCATTCATCGATTATGGCAATATATATATTCCATATAATTCCATATTGTTTTTTCTAATATTTCGCAGATTTGCATTGCTGACGCTCCTACGTCACAGCGCCAGTAGCTGTCCATCAGCAGATACCTGCCTACCTGGTGCCTACGCACCGACTGTCCTGGTGTGGAAGTGTTAAATGTGGCGTTGTTGGACGGTCTAGCTCCGAGCTTTGCTCAGCGACTTCATATATTTCTTCGCTGTGAAATATCTTGGGCAAAAGCCATGCTTTCTGTCTTCGTTTGTAACACACTATAACTCTGTATGTCATGTTATTATTACCTGAAATCTCGATAGCACATGCAGGTGTGTATGTGTTAACCAGTTTGGATGATCCCATTTAATTGTCAAACTTTCAATTGTATCCGCCGTTAGGGCATGTTTTCAGCTGTATTTCTGCTTCATTTAGGCTAAAAGTAAATAAGTATTTTCATACCTTACATAAGAAATTCGATTCAGGGGAGCATTAAGGACAGAAAAATTAAAGAAAACATAGTTGATTGAAGCGACACATGATGTTGAGCTCTGAAAAATTTTCGCCCTCGATCACGGGGTACCTACGGATTTGCAAAAAAAAACCATTACGGATTTCACTATTCGACCACATTCACAAATAGCAGAACAATAGTTTCATTATTATTATTATTGTACTAAACTCTCCCTCCTCCTCCTCCCCTCCGTCCTCCTCCCTCCTCCTCACTCCCTCGCTCCTCCCATGTCGCTCTCCTCCCCCTACCTCCTGCACTCTTCGACACGCTTCTCCTCCTCCGATGCCTGCAACTCTCTCCTTCCCCTCCCGGGCTGCACTCTTCTTCCTTCTTTTTTTTTTTTTTTCACTTACTTCTTCGTCTTACAAACCTGAATCTTCTTGCTTGGGATAATCCTTAGCTT
The DNA here is from genome assembly GCA_001188425.1 of Eucidaris tribuloides. NCBI lineage: Eukaryota > Metazoa > Echinodermata > Echinoidea > Cidaroida > Cidaridae > Eucidaris > Eucidaris tribuloides. Next base: position 66,378 of record JZLH01S0024957.1, on the reverse strand, counting down.
ACATGTCTTCTTTAGAACTGTCCAAATCTTAAAACTTCCTTCACTTACATTCACTTCTTCTGTACTTCATTCTTTACTTCTTCTTCTTCCTCTATCTTCTTCCTCCTCCTCCTCCTCGCTCTCCTCTCCTAATTCGCCCTCCTCCTCCCTCCACGTACCTGCCTCCTCTTTACCTCCTCCTTCCCTCGCCTCTCCTCTTTCCTCCTCCTCCGTCCTTTCCTCCTCCTCGACTCCTCCTTGCCGTGACTTTTCATACGCGCCCCTCTTCCTACCTCCTCCTGCCGTTCCTTTTTTCCTTCTTCTTCGTCTTCTTCTTCTTCTTCTTTCAAATGCTATCTTGCTTCTTACTGCTTTGCTTCCTTCTCTTCTTCTTCTCTTCTCTCTTATCTTCTTCTTTCTTCTTCATTCTTCTATACTTCTCTTCTTCTCTTCCATCATCTTCTTCTTCTTCTTCTTCTTTTCTTTTCCTACCTCCTCACCCTACCTCCTACCCAACGTCCTTGGACGCTCTATTGTTTTCACTATTATTAAGATGATACGGGTGATATTTATTTACGTGTTTGTGTCGCCCTTTTGCTTATTTTCTTTGGGAGGGGTGGGGTCACAGTTTTTATATAAACACTATACAAAAAGGAAGTTCCCCCTTTTCAAAATACCATAAATTTTTAACGAAACAAATTTTAGCAGAGAAATTTTGCAGGGGTGTTTTTACACTCATTGCCTAACTTCTGTGTTGATTACAACCTCTTATGGTTGTACAACATGTGCTGATATTTTTGGCGGAAAAATATCCAATTTCAGTTTTTTTTCAATAAACTTAATGGATTTTACAATTTCAAAATTTAGGAAGGATGCAAATTTTTAAATTGAGCACACGCAACCAAAAAATATATGGAAAGTGTCTGGGAAGGTGTAACGGGGTCAAACGATAGGTGATTAACAGAGATAGTACTAAACCGTTCATCAGAAATCCTGTATAAAAATCCCCGAAAATAGCCCCTGTGAATTTTGAAAAGTGGCATTCATAGCTTTGATATGTGCTCACCC
>JZLH01S0024957.1:50377-65256 GCA_001188425.1 Eucidaris tribuloides | reverse complement strand
ATGCATGACTAGACGGATCAATCACATTTTCACACAGAAGTTTGTCAATGAGAGCAGAAATACTCCTGTCAATTATTTTCCTCAAAACCATTTCGTTAAAAAGTTACGATATTTTGAAAAGGGGGGAATTTACTTTTTGTGTAGTGTTTACATTCGAACATCTCGTCAAAGAATAATTCATGGATATGTATACTTGTTCTCTGAGCGAAGAGTCCTAAAACCTAAAACAATGTTCATGTACTGTATTTATAGTTTGCCAATGGAAATGGGAGAGTTAACTGCTCTGGACCATGCTGTAACTATTACTCAAGACCCCATCGATATGACTACCGTCCAAATATTTTCTGACATCGTATTGCACATTTCTTTTCTTGATTTTTGATATCCACATTGAGTACAGCCCTGCCAATGTACATGTATTTTAGTTATTGAAAGAGTAACCTGATAACAATTAGGTGTTTATTAAGTCCAAGCAGATTTTTTTTGTGCAAAGATTTTGGACACCATACGTTCTTCCTAAATGGAAGAACTGTCCTTTTGCGCACCCGTGGTGTCCGCAAGTGTCTTTAATTTCTGTGATTATACATGGTGAAAAGTTGACTTTTTCGAAAACTTCAAAATGAGTAGCTGGATAGGATTGTTAAACTTTTTTTGTTCAGAATTGAAACTAAACTGAATGACTTACAACGTTAGCAAAGGGACGAATTTTGAATGCCAATTTACCACCCATCCCCAAAATGGCCCATCAGAAAAAGATCACAGATGCGGGAAGCTGGGCAAGTCATACCCCGAACCTTGAGCGGTCAAGCTCAAGAACCCACTGCAGGGACTTCAAAAGCTGACCAGCGATGCCCATGATTTAACAATGGAGTGGACAAAAACTTTGAACAAGTTGAACTCTCCATTGAGACGCGAAGAAAGGTTGCCCTTTAGTCGGAAACCGTCATGGTGAAACAAGCCGTTTTTTAGCGGGTCACTAACTGAGTAGAATTAGAACGCAATCCGTCTAAGAATAATAACAATAATATCATGATAATATAATAGGTCAGCAAGGTTGCTACCCTAGGTCTAGGACACACATTGACGATTTACTTTAATCACTGTAATGGCACGATCTTCACGCCCGATGGCTCTTTCGCAGAATATGTGAAGATTTGAAAAGCGTTCACATTTCTGCCCCACATCTGTGTGAAAGATTTGTAAAACCTATATACGCGATTGAAACTAGGTCAGTTTAAATCAATTCATCTTTACACGAAACTGAAGGATCCATACCAGCAAATATTGGAAAATGAACCTTTCAGTATATGAAAGCAAAAGAATGGAATTTCATTCGTTCAATTAAGTAATATGGTTGCCACCAGCCCACCAGCTTACAATCAGTCCACCATTATCTTGTATTGTTTACAATGTCTTCGTATATTCATGGATGTGGGTCGGTGTATGTGTGTTTGTAAATGCGTCGTGTTAAAAGTATTAGTTTTTGTTGAATATTAATTTACGTTTCTTCAGATTTTACAAGCTTGGATAACGACAAATAAAAATCCTCTCAGAGGCGTCGATCCTTGGAGCAAGGGGACAATTATGCCCCCTCCCCCATGAAAATAGGGGGGAGGAAAACATATCGTTTTTGTTCAGTCCCTGTTCAGCGCACGGCAACAAGGGTTTGTATTTCGAAGTAGTAGTGTTTTATTGACGCCTATTTCTTCCTCTCTTTTTTCTTGTTGTCCAGCATCGCTTGTGAAACACCCTGACGTAGATGACAGCAGACATACCGCTGTGAACTGCACCAGACGCGGTATCGATCATTTCCCCATGAACTTGTTGACGCGGGAGCAAAGAAAACATGGAGCCGTCATCATCCACGTTCTCGTCATGGCCTATATGTTCGCTGCACTCGGCATCGTTTGTGACGAGTACTTCATGCCTGCACTCGAGCTGACTTGTGAAGGTACTGCGAATGTTAATAATACACTGTATGTCCAATTACACAGTAGCCCCAAGAGACTCCGCATCCGCAGGTTACTAGCCGTGTGTTCTCAAAATTTCAATTTCCCCCTACGCCGCATGCGTATTTTTCCCTCCGGACACTACTTTCTTCCTACACACAATATCCCATTGTATGTTTTCCCCAACAAAAATCAACTTTTCCCCTACAAAATAACCTAAGTAAATGCAAGAGACTGATCCCTTGATCACGGTTTCTTCTCCGGACTGGGCAATGGACTTGCCCCGGGACTTGTCCAGGGTTGGCCGGTAAATACCGGGTGGTAAATAGTAAATACCAGTATTCACCGGTAAATACCGCCTTGCTATTTTTGACCAAAAAAAAAGGGAAATACCGGGAAATACTGGGAAATACTTTTAAAAAGTTATTTCTTCAAGGATGATAACTAAATAAAGTAGAGATTGTTGTGCAGTAAGTGTGTGATTCAACACAAAATTAAAAAAAAATACTTAACTGATGGTGGGGAACTAGGGACTCAGTCTGATTAGTAGGACAAATTTCCTACACGGCCAAATCAATACTAAAAATAGGAAAATTTATCAATTACCAGGTTTTATTGTAGAAAATTTTTTCAATCATTTCAGCCTGCAAATAAAGGTCAATTGCTCCATAAATCCAGAACACTTAAGATAGCATACCCCATAGACAGTTGTTGATTTTTTTTTTACTATACATTCTGATTCAGCAAGATGAGGGCCGCACCCAACAAAAAGCTACATGTAACACTTGAATAATGTACAGTGTAGTACTGTATGTACAGTATATGAAATAACTCTGAATTAAGTTATCATGACTGAAAATTGAAAAGAGGTTCTATAGCAGTCTTGTCATCTGAAATTTATCAGTTCAAGGTGGATTTGTGTAAGAAGAACCCAAATGAAGGGCATTAATGACCTTCTTAGATGACCTTGTACAACTTCAAGCGTACTCTGCTAGGTATTGCCCACGTATTTCCCAGTATTTCCCAGGTATTTCCCGGTATTTTCCGGTACTTCCCAGTATTTCCTGGTATTTCCCAGTATTTCCCAGTATTTCCCGGTATTTCCCGGTACTTCCCAGTATTTCCTGGTATTTCCCAGTATTTCCCGCCTGGTTGGGAAATACAGGTATTTCCCGGGAAATTACCAACCCTGGATTCTTGTCCCACAGGCGAAAATCCATGAGGGAATCCATTTCATCATGGACGGGGGGGGGGGGTGAATGAATGGACCATCACTCTTGGTGTGATGACATCACGGATTTACGCCAGTGACTTGCCCAATTCTTTTAAATCCTTTGGGGATTAAGAATTCTGACAATTTTCAAACCCCTATTACTACCTACGATTGGCTAAAATCCCCTACGGTAACGGGTTTCGCCTACGAGTGCCAACCTTACGTGTCGACGCAATGTGATTTGATTTGGACTGGTGGGTCGACCGTTGCGATCCACTTTCCCTCACCCATTCCATGCATGTTTTGATGTGAAATTAGCTTGATTACTTGAATCGTTCGTCATGTTGCTCATCTATCCCGAAATGCTTCGCGCACTTGTGATGCAATAATTGTGGCTTTTCTATGTATCACATTGGAAAATCTGTCGAGAATCTGATTTGCATATCATATTTCCCTCAAAACAGTTGATAATAAGAAAAGCCGATTACATTGTTTCTCTTTAACCACTACTTTGAAATTGTTTCAATATCTTGAAAGAAACAAATAAATCCTCGGATATGCAATATGCGTTGAACATTTTGAAAACACAGTTTCTTCGGGATGTCAAAGTCGCACATGATTTCTGCGCGTGCAGTGTACGATGTTGACAGTTTAAAGTGCGAAACCTAAAATGACACAAATTGAACAGAGTTGGCTCATATGTACATCTTAATCTTAGGAGCTCATTTTCTCTCTCTAACAGAGAATATTCAGAGTATAAAAGTCGTTTTATTTATTTTTTTTCAGTGCTAAATTTATCAGAAGATGTGGCTGGTGCAACATTCATGGCTATTGGCGGGTCTGCCCCGGAACTATTTTCTTCCTTTATCGGTGAGTTTACATTCTTACGTCCAACGTATTTGCTATTTACCTATTGGGTGTAAGTTTCACGGAGGTTGCCTATTGTTGATTTCCACAAGAGGAACATGTAAACCATCACACTCTGATATTCAAGAGATATACCATTTGTACAGAATACTACTACGGTTCTACCTTATAATTAAGGTTTTAGGACAACTTTCTTCTGGACAACTATAACCCCTCCCCCTAAAGTTACCACCGGGAAAACTACGTCACAAACAACTACCCCATAACGATTACACACCTAAGACAACTACCCGCCAGACGCGACATTGTTTTTCCAACTTTTTCTTTTTACTTTGACGGAATAAACTGCACAAACACATTTTCAATTTTGCCGTGGTATTACCGTGGTACAACTATTACCATGGTAATTTTGTGGTACCACCGTGAAAATACCGGAGTACCACCGTGGCATTACCGTGGCACTACCCTAGCAATACTGTGGTACCACCGTGGCAATAGCATGGCAATACCGTGGTACTACCCTGGTAATACCATGCATGGTACTACCTTGGTAATACCGTGGTACTACCCTGGTAATACCGCGGTACTACCCTGGTAATACCGCGGTACTACCCTTGTAATACCGTGGCAATACTGTGGTAGCAACGTGGAAGTACCGTGGAAATACCATGATACTACCGTGTTAATACCGCGGTATCACCGTGGTAATACTGTGGCAATACCGTGGTGCTACCGTGGTACTACCGTGACCGTAACGCGGTACTACTATGAACTACCCTGGTACTACTGTGGCAATACCTTGGTACTGCCGTGGCAATACCGCGGTACTACCGTGGCAATACCGTGGTACTACCGGGGTAATACCGAAGTAATACCCCGGCAATACCAATGTACTACCGTGGTACTGTCATTGTAATTCCGTGGTAATATCACGGTGTCTCCTTGATGTTCACAGTATTATCATCATGGTATCATTGTCAGTTGATCACGGTATTCTTACCATAGTGCAACGGCATAGAGTTGAAAGTGTGCGTGTCATTTTTGTTTAGACATATCTGTTCATGTTCCTTCTGAGAATCGTGAAACGTAATGTTCAGAATTCTCCCCTTGTTTTTATTGGTTTCTAGTAACATGATAATAATGCAGTATTTATCATGCATGTTTACTTTGAACGTTATTTGAATTACTGTTCACGCGTTCTCTAATATAAAGCAAATACGATTGTAATTGCATCAATATCAAAAGTTTTCAAACTATAGTGTAATTTAAATAATAGACGTGTAGTCATGTCTCCCGTAAAACCACCGATGAATAGTCCATCATATTTGTTATTGTTTTTGAAGTTGCAAAATAAATAAATGGAATGGCATTTATGGCAAATATAGACAAAAGAGAAATTAACACCTGTCAATATTCCTGTAAGCGAGCAAGGGATGAACACAAGTATAGAGTTAGCAGAGCTGAAAGCCAATTTTATTAGCACAGTTGTTTGCACAATAGCGTGTTTACATAAATACTATGTTATAGTAGCGCCATTGTTTACGCATAACAGGTGCGTTTATTCGCTGTTATACACGAATTGTTGTGTGATAAAGTTTTTTTTTCTACGCATCATAAAAATATGAAAGTATTGATTTTTGTTAATGATGACAGATTGACAGAATTTATGGCTCAAAAGAATATCAGCAAAATGGCACACAGCTACCCAAATTATTATACTGTAATAATCTTATAATGTAATAATCTTCGTAAAAATGTCATGTTCTGAAATAATGATGCAGACGGTTTAGGAAAACTGTCAATGTAATTATGCAACTTAAAAATGTAAAATATCGACCGTTCAGTTCAATACCGTCATCTTTGTTCATTTTTGTCAGAAGGTCGCTGAAATTACTGTATTCAATCTGAAGTCATATAGAGATAGCACATGCTTTGAACACCATGCAATTGAATTAAGGAGTTATTTTCAATTATAAAACTGGCACAATTGTCCGATCTATTCCAGAAACCACTATGAATAAATTAATATTTCTGAGAAAGTAATGTTTCTTCAATCTATGACAAAATTAAATCCACAATTAGAAATGAGTGTAGTACAAACTAAGAAATTACGGTGCAATTTGGGTGCAAAAAATACCAGCACCGTATATGGCCCAGAAAGAATGCTACAACTGCAATCGCTAATTTCTTCAACATCATCTGCAATATATCATTGGTTTTTGTTTCAGATCCAAACGTCTCAATCAAAATAAATGATCATGGCATCATTCTATTGGAAAAAGAATGCTCTAACCCATGGAATAATTACCAATGACATTTTGTGAATGACTTTGAAGAAATTAACGATCGCGTGTGTAGCATTCTTTTTGGGCCACGCTGTATACGATAGCTCTTAAGGATGGCGAATTACACTATGCACCTCCTTTGGTTCAATATTGCACCCCATAGGGTGCAAAATGTAAGATCTTCACCCTGTGGGATTCGAAACTACACCATATAGGGTGCTGATATTGTTACCATTTTGCACCCCAATTGCACCTTAATTTCTTAGTGTGTACTAAGCGGATATAGTCTTATCCATGGATGGACTAATGAAGTGTCGTGTTATCACATGAACAAAAAGTAATTATTTCTTTCTTACTTTGTCTCTTTTTCACTCCTTACAGCTGTATTTATTATACAAGATGATATAGGCATCGGTACTATAGTGGGGTCAGCGGTATTTAATATCATGTGCGTTATTGGTTTATGCGGACTTCTTGCCGGGCAGGTAAGTGGGCAACACAAATGACAACGTTACCAACGTTAGCAATAAAGGAGAGGAAAAGCAACACACACACACACACACACACACACACACACACACACACACACACACACACACACACACACACACACACACACACACACACACACACACACACACACACACACACACACACACACACACACACACACACACTCACACACACACACACACAGCACAATAACAGGTTTTAATTTTGAACAAAAGCCAACATCGTTAACAATAACTACATTGTACTGCTTATTACTGGTATCAATTATACTGCCATTACCATTACTACTATTACCAGAAAATGGATGATTTGAAACATGAAAATGAAAATGACAACTGCTTAAAAGCTAGTAGTTTATTCTACTACTTCTACCACAACTACTTCTGCAACAACAACAATAACAACTACTACTTCTACTACTACTTCTACTAGGCCTACTACTTCTATTAATACTACTACTACTACTACTACTACTACTACTACTACTACTACTACTGCTACTACTACTACTACTATTTCTGATTCTACTACCATTACTATTACTAATACTGTAATACTACTATTTCTTCTACTACTACTATTACTGCTACTATTACTACTACTACTTCTGATTCTACTACCACTACTATTACTAATACTGTAATACTACTATTTCTTCTACTACTACTATTACTGCTACTATTACTACTACTACTACTACTACTACTACTACTACTAGTACTACTACTACTACTACTACTTCTAATTCTACTACTACTACTATTGCTAATACTGTAATACTATTTCTTCTACTACTACTATTACTGCTACTATTACTACTACTACTACTACTACTACTACTACTACTACTACTGCAACTACTACTATACTACCCTACTACTACGACCGTACTACTATATTTACTATTATATCCCTCATTGTAAGTTTCTTGAATTTTGGTCGGTCAAAAGTATGTCACATGATCAAAAATAAACACACTATTCTGTGAGTCTAGTTCTGAAAGTACTATAACTTTCGGAGAGGACAATAGTAAAGTACTATGGGACTCTTATCGAGTCCCATAGTACATTAATCTCTCAACAATGAGGGCGCTATACTATTTGCCCCACCCGCGACCGACTAGTACCCAACAGCGGGATCGCGATTTGAGCTTAAAAAGCCGAATAAATCGTGTGTACAAAACACATGTACCGTACGCTATTTTTTTCCGTGCGCGTGAAAGACATTATGCGTGCTACACCCGTATGAAAGTCTGGCACAGTTTAAGATTAACACTGGCTTAAATTCGTCAAGTTTGAGTTAGGATCATAGTTAAAATAAGAATGAGGATCAAATTAGTGTTTTATAGGTTTATGAAATTGGTACTTGACTAACTAGAGTATACGTTAACGGAATTGTATCCCTATCCGTACTGCAAGTAAAAATATCGCGCACCTGTATGCCGTGCCACACACACTTACTCGTAGGGGTTACCGTAAGCACATTTAATTTTCCTTTTTTTTCTTTGTGTAATTTCCCGATTAATTCGATGACGGATATAAAACAAATATATCCTATCCTGAGAGTCTCTGTTTGAAACTATGACGCCCTCGGTTACGTTGACTATTAACTATTTTCCCTCGGGGCTGCGCCCCTCGGGAAAATAGTACAGTCCACGTAACCTCGCCTCGGGCTCGTCAGAGTTTCAACCAGAGACTCTCGTATCAGTATATATTTGTATACTACTACTACTACTACTACTACTACTACTACTACTACTACTACTACTACTGTATACACTACTACTTCTACCACTGCTACTACTTCTAATATCACTACTACTACTATTTTTACCACTGCTATATAAACTACTGATTCTACTTCTGTCACCACTACCACTTTACTACTACTACTTAAACTACTACTACTACTTAAACTACTACTACTACTACTACTACTACTACTACTACTACTACTACTACTACTATTATTATTATTACCAGCACCACTACTACGACGACGACTACTACTACTACTACTACTACAACTACTACTACTACTACTACTACTACTACTACTACTACTACTACTACTACTACTATTTACTACTACTACTACTACTGCCACCACCACACCAATATCATTACCACATTCATTTACCATACCATGGTGGCTACTACTACTACCAATATACAGTATTACTAGACAAATACTTCTACTGCTGTTTTTTTCACAATTTCTTCTTGATACAGGTGATCACTCTAAGCTGTTGGCCTTTAACGAGGGATTCTCTTTGTTACCTCATTTCCATCCTCGCTTTGGTGCTTGTAGTACGAGATGGAGAAGTCACGTGGTAAACAGTGTGACGTCACTCTGGTTCAGAAATATGTGTAGATAATGAACCAGATTGTATCTGCCAATATATAGAGCTGCAGTTGCACTGAGTTATGATTTGGGTATATTTGTCCTCATATATTTCCGAACCACGAAGTCATCACTTCTGCTTTATATATCGACTGTTTTATAGGAAAAAACAGTAATTTAGGTTGTCTAGACAATATTTTAATATTGTGTTTAATTCATTTGCTGTTTCCAATAGTTTTAGATGACTCTTTTTATAACCTCATGCTTTATTAATTATATCCTGTTTGCACGGATAGAATGTATAGATTTCTTCATCATAGCTGTCGAACAAGTAGAATACAGAACTTTACCTGTCTGAATAATGGATTGTTAGGTACTTAGACATTACAATTTTTGTTTTCATTTAAAATATATCCTTATAATTGGCGTCTTGAGACTAGGCAATTATTGTTTTGATACCATAAACGTTTGCTCAGTGATAAGTGTACCACTGTCGAGAGGAGATAATGATGAAGTTTACCACACAGCTGTCACTGTTTCCAATATTTGCATTGTATGATAAAAATGCTACTGGTATGTCGTAGTTATGGGAACAGAGTATAAATGGCACGTAGAGGACATGGAAATAATGACCTATGTCCCCAGTGAGTTTTAGAATTACAAATACATTCAATTTATAAAGACGTTTGATTTAATGGACACTTAAAAATGCTATAGAGCTTTTAATACTGTACAGACTGACAACCAACATTGCCCCACCAAGATATTCCGTACCTTTAACTTAAGCTCCTCCAGGGGTGGTGCCACAAGGGAGGGGGGGGGGGGAGGAGCAGAGGGGGCGACCGCCCCTATTGTGTTCAAAGTAATTAAAAATACGGGAATTTTAGAGTTTTTCGAAATTTCAAATTGTTGATTTGGCTTGTCGGATGCTGTTTGGGTTTGGGCCTGTTTGGCTAGTAAAAAAATTGGAAGGCAAAATGCTTTTCATTTTCGTGTCCCGCTGCCCCCTAACCACCCCCCCCCCCCCACATTCGCGCTTGTCGGATGCTATTGGCTTGCTGTTTAGCTGGTAAAAAAAAAATACAGGAATATTTTCGCCGACGGATTTCGTCCCTCCTATGATTTTACGCCTGGGCACGCGCCCCTTGAGCCCTTCGCCTACTCCACCCAATTTCTTTACAATTCTGGTCCTGTAGGCCGCGGTGGGACTAGTTCCACAATGAAAAGGTTGCAACAACTAAATTTTATCATGATTAATAAAGGAATTTGTAATCTGATCTCCATCAAGGACAAATTCAAATTGAAAGAATTTCCGAAATACAGACGTCCCAGCTTAAACAGTATTAGCTCGCACTTCTGTCACGCTATTTGTGTTTTAAGACGAACTTTTGTTTCTTGGCTTGCCAAGGTACGATTCCGTCACCCTACTTGCGCTCTATACATAGGCTACTGTGTTCTTCAATGTACACAATCACCGCGTCGAAAATTCGTATCGCAAGAGGATTTCCAATTTGTGCAGCGCGCCTCTCTATGACGATAAAAGATCAAATTAATGATGTGACGTCAAAACATAGGCGAACCCAAGCTCGTCTGAATTACCAAGACTGATGGCAGAGAGTGAAACGGAAACTGAGGAAGAAATAGAATTGCCGATGAGGTCGCAAGACGTTAGCGGATGGTCACGGGAATTATTCGTAGTAATTTTTCTGTTCGCGGGCGAAGAATATTTCAGTATTTGTTGAATTTGGTTATCTATATGGCGCGCATGATTCTGTATAGACGAGATGTGTCAGACAATTACCCGGTCCCCCCCCCCCCCCGGAGTCTCTTTTGGCACTCACTGAAAGGAGTTCTTTCTGGGATCGTTCACATGAGTGCATTTTTTTTATGTCCGTCGCACAAGTCTTCCAATGCGGGTCCCCTTGGTGACCTTGATGAAAAAATCAGCCTCACAGCAATCAGGGTGAGTACGTTGTGAGCGTTGTTCCAGCATGTCGATGTCTTTTCAGGCAGGAATTATCAGATGTCAGGCATCGTGAAAGCTGGCGTTGTCATGTGTGAACAATCCAAGCGTCCCGCCGAGAAATGCAAGGAGTCGAAGTCCAAAGTCATAAGTCATGTTGGCATTCGTGCGATGTGAGGGGCATCTCCAACAGTCGGTTCTTTACCAAACAGGGCCAGACGATCAACCACGCTCGTCTCAAGAGATCCTGCCGTGTTTGCCTTCGTTTCACTGTTCTGCGCGAGGAGAGGTAACACACTTGTGGAAATTACAAGTCGTGGGGCCCTGCTTCACCATGACAACTCTTGTTCATATAATGCCCTATCATGCTAGAGTTGCCTGACCAGAAACGTCTTCTTACTGAGTATATCCTCTTCTACTCATCCGATCCTGCTGCAGTGTGATTATTTCCTCTTCCCCAAGCTCAAAGGGTCATCAAGGGAATCCGTTTTGAAGAGCGTGGACTGAATCAAGAGAGGCCCTGACGACGGAGCTGTGGAGGATCCTGGAAGAAGCCTTCGGCAAGAGGTGTGGAAGAGAATTGATGGGGAAAGTGTGTTAGACTTATGCAGTTGGGATCATTTTCGAAGGGAAACTCGTTAGAGTGTAGTTTGGATGAAATATTCCTTTTCTGACATCAGTCTTGAAACTCTTCTGACAGCACACCTCGTATTGTGCTCTTACGCCCAGTCCGATACTTTTTATAGATATGATCTGAATATTTGTGAAGAAAAATAACTTTTGACGTTTTGAACTCGTACATTGTCTTGGTTCGAGCGATTTCGAAATTTCTGGGCAAGGATTAGCCTAAGATGTTAAGACAGTGCGACAGTATGATATACAAATATATTTATGCTATTCCTTAAGTGTGAATAGGGGTCTTTCCTGATACTTGCTCGCACGTAAAGGGTACCCATTGTTGCTACCATATTCGCAAGAGTTTTTGGTAACACAATGGATGAATATATGTGAGTATAATGTTGTGGTGTGTGTGGTGTGTATATATATGTGTGTGTGTATATGTATTGTGTGTGTGGTGTGCGCGTGTGTGTGTGTATGTGTGTGGTGTGTGTGTGTGTGTGTGTGTTGTGTGTGTGTGGTGTGTGTGTTGTGTGTGTGTGTGTTTGTGTGTGTGTGTGTGTGTTTCAGATCAAATCGTGCGCAAAGTGTGTAATTCTTTGAGGGGCGAGTAGTGGACGACGAAAATGGTATTGAAAATATAAAGACAGCGTGAAGAATCGGAGCAAAATACGCAATCATGGTAGTTTTTTTTGGCGACACTACTGTGACGTTTTATAGGGTCCAGTTGGGTCACGTCCAAACGAAATTCGTGTGGGGGGGGAGGGGAGTGTACATCCTCGCACTTCTGATGGGATGGATGGCCTGTATAAAAGGCTGTACAAGAGCTATATTTTTTTAACAAAGAAAAACAAATTTAAAATAAACATGAAGCGGTTTAACATTTTGCTCTGTGAATTGATTGTTTGATTCATTTTTGATGAGAATTGTGAAGCAGGCAGATCGATTAAATCGATCGATCAAGTCAATGCCATCAATCGGTCAATTCAATCCTACAAAGATCTAATTAAAATTATCAGCCTTTTTTCTTTTATTTCAGGCCAATACATGTGACAGTATTCAAAACTCTCGAGATAAAGGAGTGCAGGTCAATTTATTGGGAGGTCGCGATCACAAAAGGAAGATAGCAGAGACGGAGAAGAGCGACGGAGGGAGGAGGAGAAGAAAGAACGTCCCTCATCACCTCTTCGAGGCTGCGCGGAGAAGGGAATGGCACGGTGGGCACTGTGGTCAACTTTGCCCTTCCTTACTCTTGTTCTATTATTACCATCGCCGGATTGTCGCGCAAAAATAGGATGGGAGCGGTGTTTTGTCATGACGTTTTATAAATGCTCTCTATCGGATCGGCGTTTTGACCGTACCATGTTGGTGCTGGATGGTTACGGTAATAGTGAGTGGACAAAAACGCATGTATAACTATAAAATGTAAATGTTGAAGTCTCTGGTGTTGTATCACCCCGACTTCGTTAAAGTATGGTTGACCCTGTCAATACTGCATGGGTAGGCAGCTTTAAATACGCTCAATAGGTTTAAATTTGAAAACATTTTATTTTTAAATGACTCCGTAGAGAGCAAGGATAATTGACGTTACTTCCGGTTCAGAAACTTATGTGTGAGCAATGGGGGGTTAAACCATTTTCTACGAGTAGATATAATATTGGTGTTAAAATTACACTTGTCGTTGTCAGACAGGAACACACCATGTGGTATTAACATTTCAACCTAAAGAGGTTGAACACAGTAACCCAAACATCTAAAATAGCAGCAGGTGGTATGGTAAACATCGAAAATGTCATAGTTTCTAGAATAGGTTTTTGACAAACCACTGACGGAAAATCCAGTTTCCGTTGTGGCATTTAATGCCACCGGTATTTCTGAACTTTGACGTCATGCATTAAGGCTTTTCATCTTTTAATCATCCTTTTTTTGTGATGTGTCGTGGTGTAGTGAGTTGTTCCTTCGTCTTCATTCTGGAGACGCTGGGTTCGATCCGCGCCACGCCGACGTTCGTCCTTCAACCAAGGCGATTTATCCCATTGCTGCTTCACATTTGGGACGTGGTGGAAACTGGGGTAATATATAATTATAAGGCTTCTGTACGCAATAGTGTTCGTCATTGAAGAGGATACCTTGGGTGAATAAGACGTCATTGTCATTATATCCAAACTGATCAGCGAAAATATTTGTTCATATTCCAGGTGACACGCTAAGTATACCAGATACCATCATGGGTTTAACGCTGTTCGGCAGGCAGGGGCAAGCACACGCCGATACCCTCCTGAGCATCATTGCCGCTCGTGAGGTAAATATGCCGGATATTGAATGGGCCACAAAAATCCTGTGCAGGAAAACTCTACAACACAGCAATCTATGGGGGCGGGGCTGAAATGGGTCGCTCATTTAATTTTACTCTTTTAAAAGGCACTTAATGATTGTTTTGAACTACAAGTTTTGAGGGCTTTCATTTTTTCAGACGCTTATCAGAGACAACTGGTAGCATGAAGATCATGTAGGCTCAGATTTATTATTTTTTGGATAGGCCTTTTAACACTGAATGTATGATATGTTCATTTGTGGCAGAAAGGCGTGAAAGACAAACTCAGCCAATGGTGGGAAAAGGGCATTAAACATAGGCCTACTTCTTCCTACAAAACCAACGATATGCAATAACGCCTGTTTTTGGGCACTGACTTCTTTGTCCGGCGCATCTCCTAGGTTACGGCGACATGGCGCATCTCGCACTCCATCGGCAGCATCTGCTTCGATATTCTGATTGGTCTTGGTCTCCTGGTTCGCTAGAGACTGTTGGTCCTGCACACTGGGTCCACAGCGTGGTCATCAGCATGCGTGGCCGTCAATACATGCCCTGTTATTCCTCGGCATGCGTGACAGTCTACTTTGCGTGCTCATAAACGTCTGTTAATACAGGCTGGGCAAGACGTTGGCTTTATTCTGTTGGCGTTCTACGTACCATTTTCGTCCTGATATCGATTCTATTTGAAATGACATTTTTGTCCGCCGAGGCTTGCCTCTGGGCAACCTGCCATTGAATCAGTTTCATTATATCGTTTCTTTGGGTGATTTCAGGAGAGTTTCCCGGCTCCTCTGTACGTTAATGGATTGGAATT